>DWJK01006910.1:0-10189 GCA_018248815.1 Croniades pieria auraria
TGTCTGTTTGTCTGTATGTTTGTGCACGCTAATCTCAGAAACGGCTTATCCGATTTGAATGCAGTTTTCAGGATTATGTTATGATGGGCTTACCTTAACATTTAGTGTTTTATCATTTAAATTAGTTAACAAAAAAAAAATGTTACGAGAATTTCTTTGTTCAAAACTTACGAAAGCTAAGCTTACGAAGTCGCGGGCACAGCTATTTTTTACTATATTTACTCTTGGTGATCACATCGTGATGTTCTTAAAATAGTTTTTTAATAGATTGTTCGCAACGCCATTTTGAAATAAACGCTAATACTTCAATTAATGATACAACTTTAACGCTCTTTCTAATATAAGATTCTAAATTTGAAAATAGATCGCGAGCTAACAGCAATTTTTGTTGGTATAAGACCAGCAGTATCAATCAATGTTGGATACAAATGGCATAGTTATGTTTTCGTACAACGTACCACTCGCCATGTTCCAGTAAATTGGTGTGACCACTACTCATAACGAGTGTGTACAGCAGTTGCTATTGAGTTTATCTTGTACAGCGTCATACTTCAATTTGTTTCGTGTTTCAGCTATTTATGTTCATATATGGCCGGTTTTTGCATTTATTTTGTGTTTTTTATCGTTTTTATTATCATCGTAGTCGTAATCAGCATCATCATCATTATTCCCTTATCGGTTCTCTTTCGGCCAAGCAATTTGATATGTATATTCATATATTTTACCAATGATATAAAAATGTGATATCATGAGATAGTAATCAGTAATATTATTATTATTACTTGTATGTTCGTTGTTAAGGTTACTTCTCTCAATATTACAGAATCGTGTGTCCAGGTCTCGGAAACATTCCCCCGTGTTCGGGTTTCGAGAGACACCAAAACATGAGATAGGTCGTGTTTTAGCAGTATACATGTATACTTGCTTACGGTCGGTCTCTTGTTATGTGGTGATTCCACTTCTGGAGATAGAAATTCGTTTTTAAATAACAATTGTATTGTTCCACAGTTTAAATATAAATCGTCAACAATGGGAAGTACCTTTGAAAATCTCCCTGTAATTATTGTTTTGGGTGTCTCATCAAAACTCTCTAAATCAAAATACAAATGCACACACAAATAGATTACCACAAAAGTTATACATAAGTGGCATATAATTTACTTCATAAGGTACTTCTAAGCCTTACTTTCCAGAAAGGATATCCCAGTAATGATCCCGGATTCCTCGTAAATACGATAAGCAGTTGCTTAGGGATTTTACTCGATACAAAATCTTACACAATAACTAATTAGAGAAGATTCGCCCAAACAAAAGGAACCAAACCCCTCCTCCAACCAAAAAAGTTTTGCCTCTAAAAGCAGCTATTTAACAGCCTTCCAAAATTGCGTATTGGTTCGATACAAAATGAAAACATCAAGCCGCGGGCACAGCGATTTCATCCCTACGTATTGATTTATTTCACAATTGTTATTGGTCGAAACGATTTGCGGTGGCGTACATCCGTGCGTCCGCAAATGATGAATATTGCTTCAAACGGTAGCTTTAATCCGACCAGCCATTTTATACCACGACACGCTCCGCTGCCTCTTGATGTACTTGCATCGACAATGAGTAATTCACATCGAGTTATTTTTATTGTAATGTTATATTTATATTATGCGCAATATATTCGTGTGTACATATGCAATGTATTTCTGTATGCATATGAAATATGTTTATGTGATGATTAAAGAACAAGCGTGTCAGATCTGTAAAATAGACATATTTGGTGCGCAGTGATTTGTGTCTACTCCATTAGAAAATTCTATACGGTATGTTAACTGCAAGAGAATGTTGATATGAATCATCATCATCATCATTGTCAAGCTATTTCCGTCCACTGCTGGACATAGGCCTTTCCAATAGCACGCCACTGAGCTCGATCTTCAGCTCGTCGTATCCAACTACTGCCAGCCACTTCGCGTATATAGTCACTCCACCTAGCTGGAGGGTAATTATTTATCCCTATGAATAAATAGTTTACTTTACATAGAGCTTGCATACCCACTTGAAAATCCCTTAATGCGGGTAGCGGTACAAAATTCTTACTCAACGAATGACATCACCGTTGCCAAGTTGGCAATACTGTCGCCTAGATGGAAGCACTGTCGTCTGTCAGAGGTTCAAAAAAACGCGTAGTATTAAAGACATCGATCTGTGATTCATATAAACTATAGAGTATATACTCACACGTACGACTGCTTTACAATCCCAACATAATCTAAGCATAACCACAGTTATGTTATGTAGAGTCGTAAGCCGTCTGATTTAGCGTTTGCTGTCGCTACAGCACCATGTGGAGTGGCATAACCGCACCGCCACGTACATCGTCTTAATTGTTTAATCGCAAAGTTAAATGTTGGAATATATACTTTTGCGTTTTGTGACGTTATAAAAATAATGTTTTAAAAACTTATTCATGTAAATATTTAATGAAATCTGTATTTTATTGATCAAGAGGTCCTGGATTCGATTTCTTTTGTATTATATGTGAAATTTAATTAAAATTATCCAAAATAAAAATTAGATGATATATATGTAGGTATTTACTTATTACTATTAGTTCCATATCTTATCAATAATATATTATTGTTCCTCCTTATAAAATATTTTTATCATTTTATTATTTTTTCAACTATTTTATATCTCCTAGAATACAATAACATACAAATAATTGTTAATGGTTTTGAATATGGGTCACACGACATTTTTAGGATTAATAGCCGCAGTTATTACATTTCATGTATATATGTGATATAAAGTTCATAAAACGTAACATCACGTCTGTAATCCCCGAAGGGGTAGGTAGAGGAGTGTAGTACACTCCCACGTTTCATCAGTTACGTTTAAGTCTCATGGAATAGGTGGTGAGTCTATTGCCATACACCGAACACTGATCCAGACTCCAAGTCACTACTAGAAATTCTAAAGTAAAAAATTCCCATAGTACCCGGCCCGGGATTTGAATCCAGGACCTTCTGTTCGGCAGTCGCGTTTGCAACCACTCGACCAACGAGGCAATCAATATAAAGTTCATGATTATTATTTTTGACAAATTGCTATTTCAATGACGTCATCACACACAATCAACAGAATCAGATAAGCCGAACTGATTATATGCCACGTGGGCACAACATTTTAACTGTGGAAAATTACGTCTGCTACTAGAAACTTGTTAACCGATGTGGGTTTTAGTGTTCGGAGGAAACTTTTCTACTTTATTAGGATCTGAGTACGCAGTAACGTTTAAGTGGGGTTTACATTGCGAAATTGGACTTTCGTACTAAGCAAATTACAGTGAATAAAGAATTGGAATAGGACGCAAAGGGAAACATCGAAAAGCTTGCTTTCTTGTAGTCAATTCATGAGCCATCTTTTGTTTTATATCTTTGGTTTTAATCAACAAACAAATCAGGTAAAATAGAAATCTGAATGATTTTAAACAAGAACAAAGTCATGTCTGAAATCCAGAAATCATAAAGCGACGTGTCTTGCTCTGTTTATCTATTTTTAAATCAACTCGCGATTGGCTAGCGTGTTAGACTATGGCCTTAACTCATCTCATTATTAGGGGAGACTTGTATCTAGAATAGAATAGTAAAATGATTGTTCATGATGACCACTGATGATGAAATTGGATGCAATTATGCAAGCGAGGTTTTTTAAATACCACAAAAAATTACCTTCAAGGGCGAATGGAGAGTGTAGATATTTAACCAATGCAATCGAATGTCGTGTACAATGAATCATAATCTTCTCTTTTATCGTTCTACTGCTGAACACCTGTCATCTCTCAGAATGAGCAGTAACTTCAAAAGCCTCATAGAACATTATCGAGAACTCCTAAGGTGGGCAGTTTCCTCACGATATTACCTCACGAATGTTACTAACTATAAAGAGTACACTTCTTGTACGGGGTTGCGCGACAGTATTTGAACTAGGGACCTCCGGAGTTGGAGATAAAATTTTAAACCACCGCGCTATGTGAGCCTGGCGTAATTATCGCCAGACGCGTTATGGAGCGACATAACCGCACCGCGCTGTACACGAACTTGTATGAGTATGAATAACCATAGAATTTGCTTGTAGTGACAACGGAAACTGCGGGAATGAAATTTAATTACTACTTTGATTTTATTGTTACGGACCTTTTTGAAGGCATAAAGTTTTTCTGTAGAAGAAATATATCAGGTTTGTAATGACTGAGATATTTGGCAATCGGTGCTCACTATTTACCCAGAAATTGATTTGGTGTGCAGTGTAATAATGTAGGAATAATGATGCAGACCTTGTACAGGTCCGAAACTAGTCGGGCTATCCCGAAAAACGTACGTGAGTTAAGCCGGTACATTTTTAATCATGTATATAAATATTTACGAAACATTTAATAGCAAAATGATGCAGAATCTTGTGAGAACTATTCGGTAGAGGAAAAACTGGAGGGAAAGGGATGGGATGAAATGATATGTGAAAAAAGATCGCATCTCATACAATGACATTGTTTGGGTATAAGTGAAAATTGACAATAATTAACCATCACACAGTAAAGGAAATATAGGATTTGGTATAATTTTTGATAAACGAACATGTTATTGATTTTTTTCTACAAAACAACTATTTTTCCATTAGTTTCCTTTACAGAACCATATTGCCTCGTTTTTAGGTTAGTATATTTTCATTTTCCAATAGGAATTTTTCCGAGGAAATGAAATCTTGCGCTGTATAAAAGGTAGACCATATTACTTCCGGTCATCTAACTAGCAATATCTGCAGATATCATACAATATGTTACTTAGTTGCGATTTCAAAGTAAAAGCACATTATTTTTGTAATATAATTTAAGCTTAAGATATTCTAGGATATTTAAAATTTGACAAACATGTTAACGAATACTTATACCCATTAATGATTGTTTATTAATTTATAATGCCGCAGGATAAAGATATTTGTTACATGGTGTTCTCTGTCTAACTTGTAAAGACTCTAGCGTGATGGTTTACAATAAAAAACTGATTGTGTCAACAAAAACTGCATCGTTAGTTGAGTGGTTGCAAGCGCGGCTGCCGATCAGGAGGTTCTGGATTCAAATCCCGGGTCGGGTACTAATGGTTTTTCTAAATTAGAATTTCTAGTAGTGATTCGGAATCTGGATCTGTGCCCGATGTATGGCAATAGGCTCACCACCTATTCCACGGGTCTTAAACGTAATTGGTGAAACGTGGGAGTGTACTACACTCCTTTCTGCCTTCATCTCCGGCGATTACAGGCGTGATGTTACGTTTACGTTACAATCAAAAATCACTTACGTAACCTACTAACATACCTATTTTGACGAAATAGGTCAAATACTGATGGGGGAGTCAGAAATCTCCGAAACCGGTGTGGGTGTATAAAGAAACTGATGAATGTAGAAGAATCATATCACGTCTGCGAGGATAGAGATATTTGGTACTCAGCGCTCTCTGCCTAAGAGACTCAGCGTGACGATTTGATAACTTTACAAGTTTTAATAACAATTTTCATTCTTTTTCTTGCAATGTTCAGTCTATAATGTATTAATAGTTATGAGAACCGCTAGGTGTTGTTGTTCCGAAGTAGCGTAAACAAGCAGATGGAGCGAGCGACCGCAACACGACGCGCAGGCTACATTTTACGACTTCCCAACTACTGGAATACCCGACGGCAGCGTTTAGCGACTGTTCAAATCATAACAGCTTCAAAGTTAACTACTTACTTCATGTTTAAATGAAAACATTAACGAAACATAACATCGCGCCTGTAATACTCGGAGAGGTAATCAGAAATTTCCACTAGAAAATTTAAGTTAGAAAAATCCAATAGCGCTCGACGCAGGATTTGAACCTAAGACCTCTCGATCAACAGTCGCGCTGGCAACCATTCGACTAACATGGCAGTCAAAAACATTAATGGATGTGCGTATATGAACAAGGCTTTGAATGTAGAAGCACATCATTTTTGTAAGGATAGCGTTTGGCATTTGATGCTCTCTGCCTACCGTATTGGACCTGGTCTGATGAGGTAAGAATACAAGAGACATTTTTGATGTGAAACGTCTATAACCGCGGGTGAAACCGATTGTCGACGTGGCGACGCGTCGCCAAGGCATGCGTCGCCACGGCTGGCGTCGCCACGTTACATGATGGTTTATATATGTATATGCGGTCTATATGCAGTAATGTGTTATTATTATAGTGTACATATATAGTTTTGTTTACCACGGTACACGTAACCTGTTCTTCACTTGAAAAAAAAGTAATTTTTGACAATACAATATGTCCGACAGTGATGACTCAGAAAGTGAAAATGAGCAGCCTCCTACAAAGAAAGCAAAATCACACTACGACACACTATCAGGTCATCAGTAAGTTAATTATGTGTTTGGAAATCAAAGTGTGATAGATTGAATTTATCTGCGTATTGAGCCCGTGTATATTTGGTCTGTTTCAAGCGTCGGTAAATGTACATAAAATCGTGCTGGAATTTATATTGAAACATTTGTGATAGATATTTATAATATAAGATCTTTAGAAGATTGGAATAATTATAACAATATTTGAATTTACTAGTATATTAAAGCGAAATTAAAATTTCATACTTTATATTTTTATGTTTTTTTTATGAACATTATGTTTATTAAATAAAGTCATTTTTTCTGGAAATAATTCATAACATTTTATTTATCATTATGCTATATTTAGTTCCTGTCGTAATCTGTTATTATATGCATGTGACTTGTGTGAAGCAAATTTCGATATTTTACATCTGCCAGGCGTGACGGCTCGCTTTTTTTATTTCATTGTTGTCAAGTATCTACAGAATATATATATTATTAAAATATGTACTGGCTTAACTCACATATGCTTTTTGGTTTCACAACTGGTTTCGATACTATCCGGAGTTCATCTTTAGATTATGAAAACTACAGGAGAATTGTTTACCTGCTAGTCTTTATTGTTAAATACGCTTTCGGTTAAATAATACGTATGTTAAAGTAATTCCCTTTGCATATTCAGTGAACAATATCAAAGTCATGTCTTATAAATGAAATCATAAAACGAAAATTGATTCATGAATCATTGAATCATGAAAACTGATTCATTGTGGTTACGTTAAGACCTTTTGTACAAATTAGATAGAGGTATTCGAGACTCACTGGTATTCTAGACTACTAAAGCGTATTCTGCATACCTTTGTCGTTAATGCATTTACAATGACTCAGAATTTTAATAGAATTACTTTTTTAATATCGTAATATAGGTCTTTGCGCATTTCGTTTGTTAGATGTTTTAGAGACGTTTGTTAAACCTGGCATCTTTAATCTATGGTTTTAACTTCGTTGCTGAATTATTAGATACTAATATGTCATCATCACGTCAGGTCTCGTACGAGAAAGGCAGAGGGTACAAAAATCTTTATCCATACAGACCTCATGTGCTCCATCATTCCTCAGTTTCGTCGCCGTACACCTTCGTCGTTTGTAGATAAGAACTCGTTATAAGCAAGACAGAGGCTTTAATGCAAAAAGAAATGACTGTTATACTTTTGTGCTTTCTTTTTTTGTGTTTATATAAATACGAACAAACCGCGAAGTGTCTTTTGGGATTTAACAATGCGGAACCGCGTTAAGCACTGCTGCACTGTCGGTTAATCCTTTGTCGGTTTGCGTTCAAGTATATATTTCAATGCTCGTCTGTACCGTACACAGATAAATTATGAGTGTATGATGATACGATTGATGGAATATTTCTTTATAGATTCGCAGTACTACAGTACTTTGTAACATGTACTAGGTTAATTGCGTTAATTCGAATAAAACTCCAGTGCAGAGAGAAAGCTGTTGTTAATATTTGCTCAATGAGACATGGGTCTGTTATTGATCAAGCATTAAATAATCGTTGCCATCTCGCACTGCGCATTTCAGCGCTTGCGAAGATACTGATCTAAGCAAAAAAAATAGCTATTGTGATTCCTAGAGTCGGATGCAAATTTGTTTCCTTACAGTAATTAAATCTTTGTTCCATAAAATTTATTTGCTAGAAATAAATTAATAGGAATATCTCGATCTGTTCATCAGCAAATAGTTTCGCTTCCATTGCGCGTGGGCTCTGTGCACAAATTTTCTTGTTTTCTTCCGACTTTTGCATTCGGTCAATCGTACTTATGGTATTAATAGAGATGGTCAAAATTATAATTTATATTAATAAATATCTCGATTTTAAAGAAATAGGTATCCTGTATCCCACGATAAAAAAAAAAAAATTAAATCTTATATCGTTTCACTGATAAACACGGGTCTACTTTCAGAACAGAACCGGTTAAGATCACACCTTGCCAAGCTGGCCAAGCGTGGGTTGACAGGTATCATATATAGCCGTATAGAATATTATGGAATAGTGTAAACTGTGTAGGTTTCTTTACGACCTTTCTCACCAGCGTTTTATCAATTATACGTAGATTTTTAACGACTACCTCGTTGGTCGAGTGGTTGCATGCGCAACTGCCGATCGGGAGGACCTGACTTCAAATCCGGGGTCGGGTACTATAGGATTTTTCTAATTTAGAATTTCTAGTAGTGACTCGAAGTCTGGAATTGTGCCCGGTGTATGGCAATAGGCTCACCACCTATTCCATGGGACTTAAAGGTAACTGGTGCAACGTGGGAGTATGCCACACTTCTCTGCCTACCACTTCGAGAATTACAGGCGTGATGTTACCTTTTTTTTGTTACAATTAAGTTCTTAGTACTGCTAGCTAAATCAACGCTTCTTATAAGCCCGCCTCTTATTTTTAGTTCTTATAGAATCGCCGATATTTCTTATAGACTTCCCTCTTGTCGCTCAAAGCCAATGTTTTTTCTAGAATCGCCTGTAACAAACCAATCAAATATCTACACTTACACTGGTATCTTATGATAGTAAAAGCGTTGTAAACGCGGGCTTTCTTAAAATTCGAACTGAGCAGTTTTTTTTTTATTTCAAAAGAGTACAACTAGAGCAGCCAGTGGTCACAGGTAGCCGCCGCTGCCTGTATTTATCTGAGACCGACTTCTATCAGACCTGTTGGTATCAATTAGTTTAAGAAACTACTAGGTAAGTAACCACTAGGAGTTATAACATAAACAATCCTCAATATCAATCCAACGTGCTCTGTCCGGGTCCGGGTCCTATTTATATTCGTTATCGGACTTTTCCGAAAACGCAACTGAGAACTTCCATTATCGACTTAACAGCTCAGTTCCGTCGAGCGGGTGCAAACGAATCTGACCTTTCGCGCTAATCACGTGGAAATACTCGTGCTATCATACTTATAAATGTCGGAAGGAATGAAATGGCTCGTAGACAGGGAACGAACCCAGCGTCACAATATTTGGTCGGATCGGGTCAAGGGCATAACCTGTTTCCGCCTCCAACACGCCCTTGGACTGGCCTGGAACGGCTGCTTTCGCAAAACGATCGCTTGCAATATGCCTTGAAAGTTTTTATGACGATATTGATTACCAACGGGCCGGAGAGCGTCCTACACTACGTATGCCGAGCCGCGGTCTCCACTCTAGAACCCGCCTACTCCACCTTCCTGTCTGTTGAGATGACGATCTGCGAAAGGTTGCAGGTAAATGCTGGATGCGACAAGTCGAGGGAGGACAAGGCGCGATGGCACTCATTGGGGGAGGCGTATGTCCAGCAGTGGACTGAAATAGGCTGATGATGATGATTGATTATCAAGTGAGGCAATATGCTGTATTATTGCGTATCACGTAGAAGTGTTTATAAGAATACAACTAACATTGCAGTTCTTAAAAATTAATGCAAATCAACAAAGATATCCTGAAAAGAGAAAAAGAATAATTAAAGTCTAAAATAAAAGCAATTTATTATAGAAACAGCTCTCTTATTTTATATAGCTGCGAAATTTGTCTTTTCAACTCAAAACAAGCACAGATTTGAAAAAATTCGAAAATTTATTATTCAATTTGGATTAATCTACAAATCTATTTATGAATTGATATAGAACGTACATCTAATTTAACTTTTTTACGATTAAATGTTTCGTGAGTATTTATGCACATGATTAAAAATGTACCGGTTTAACTCACGTACGTTTTTCGGGATGGCTCGACTAGTTTCGGACC
>DWJK01006911.1:0-10188 GCA_018248815.1 Croniades pieria auraria
GGGGGGGGCCGAGAGGTAGGCGCTGGCCCGGGGGGGGGGTCGGCCGATCTCTGGGGTCGGCTTGGCACATGCTTCAGCCTCTGCCTGGAGAGGCTGAAGTTTAGAGTTTTAACTCTAAATTCTAATCTTCAAGAGTTTATACAATATGTGCGTTTAATCCACGTGTGTGTTGTAGCAAACTACACAAAATGGAACTTAAAAACACTGGCCATTCAAAATGAGTACAAAATGTTACTCACGATATAACTTTATTGTTCCCTCTGTGTCTCCCAACGAATTTTTGGACACACACTTGTAGGCTCCGTAGTCTGAGACCGTAACCCTTCGGATAGGTAGCCTAAGGACTGATCTGAATGATCCAGCAATCTTTAGAGGTTCGAGACCGCCACCTTGGAAGAACGAAAGAACAAAATGAATTATTATTATTTTTCTACCATCACGCCAGGTCCGTTACGTGCTAGACAAAGAACGTCGAGTAACAAATATCTCTATCCTTACTGACCTGACATGCTTCTTCTACACTCATCACTCTCTTAGTACACGCCCGCTAGTTACCGAGAATTAATAAATTATGAATTTCTCAATACCTATCTCGACCAAATAGGTCGTGTTCTGACTGACGGGGGAATTAGAAGTCTCCGAAACCGGCGAGCATGTATGAAGAGATTGATAATGTGGAAGAAGCACGGCAGGTATGCAAGGACAGGGATATTTGGCACTGCGTGCTCTCTGCTTACCCCGTTAGGGATTTGGCTTGAAGATATGTATGTATGAATGACTAAACCAGTTATAATTTGCTGTTTAAAATTAAATAAATAACATGTACCATGATAGAACATTTAGGTAATGTGAAACAAAAAGTTATAGGCAATTTTGTTAACGCGACAAAATGTCAGAAATATGTCCGGTTCAATTGATATACTAAATTTATCTTTTAATCGGAATGATTAAACAAGGTATGACCTGAGCTTTTAAGAATATATGACATTTCATATAAGATGAACATTCTATTTATAAAACATGAACTGTCGTTAAATAAGATTTAATAATCCATGTTCACTGCACCCGCATACCTGGAACATCAGCTTGAGATAATCAGAATCATCAATTTCTAACTTATTCAATGATATACAGAAAGATTCAGAACAGCTAAAAATTATGTGAATGCCTTTAAAGTGTTGCATGACAATATGAAACATTCTTTACATTAAACCTGCAATGGTTTCTATATGATTACGCCATACGTACATTGTGTTTTAGCATTTTACATATCTGTAAGCTGCCATGCATAATGCAACTAAAACAAAAAGCTATAGATATATTTTTCCGCTCGCTTACATATCACTCCGCACTTCGTGCGGTTGCTAAATTTAATATACTTTTAATGTAATTCAATTTGAAATACATATATTTTATATCTTCACGCCAGGTCCCTTGCGGGGTAAACAGAGAGCACGGAGTGCCAAATATATATCCTTACAGAGGCGTATTACGCCTTCTTCTACACTCATAACTCTTAATACCAACGTGTCGGTTAGGGGACCTTTGTTATCCCCATCTGTCGGTATCTGACCTATTTGGTCGGGATATAAGCATAAAGTTTTCCAATATAAAGAAATCATTTCTAAATAATGTACCCATATCGCTTTTGCAGCTGGTGTGTCAATGAATATAATGCAACTTTACTTCCATAATCATGTGATATCTGTTTTCAATATCGTTTCCGCTTCAAAGGTTCTTTAAGCAATTTTTCCTAGTTTACATGATCAAAATACCTTGAGGGATTGCTTTCGGATAGTTTCTATAAACGATCAAGACCACTAATCAATATACCCAAATTCGTAAGCATCATGATGTTTTCTAAAGCAGTGCTAGTGGGCGGTGAGTGAATAAGTTTGGAACATTTCATTTTTATTAGACACTTAAAAAAATAGCTTGTACCTATGGACGCCAGCATAACCAACTGATTTATTTAAGCCGATTAAAATGACAGCTTGTTAGGTGAAGGCAGGGCGTTTTGAAATTCAACGTAAAACTAGAAATAAAGCTAGCAAAAATAAAAAGTCGAATACGATTGGGTTTTTCTGGCTTCAAATTCCTAGCAGTTACTCGAAGTCTAAATTTGTGACCGGCGTATGACAATTGACTCATCCCCTAATCCATAGAAGGTGAAATGTGGGAGCTCACAACACTCCTTTGCCCGCCTCTCCAGGGGAACAGGCGTGAGGTTATATTATAGGTGAAAAATCTACTTACCAATAGGAACAATTTCACCGTTTTCACGACTCCAGTAGCTGACCGGCTTGGGGTAAGCATCGGTTTCGCATTCGAGGATCAGCTCCGACCCGAGCACCGCGCCCACCAGCTGGTTCCGTATCGTTATCACCGGTGGAACTGGATCCAAGGTATAAAGATATATGTACACATTACTGGTCCATCTGGTCTATACTACTGTCCTATCAATGATGAATTTCCCAGCTCAATTCCTTTTTGGACTGAAATCCAGGTGACTAATTAGATCTAAATGATACAAACTACTGGTAAGTGTCATACTATCTATGTAAATATATACTTATAGTTACATGTATGGTATAGTCGCAGCAGAGATTAAAATCGCAATACCTTATTATTTGTAATAATGGTATAAATAAATGGAAAAGGAAATGACAACTTGCAAATGCTCCAAGTTGGAGTTGAATGGAAACCTGCATAAATCACAAAGTAATGTACTTACACTCCACAGTGAGCATGATTCTTTTGCTGACAGAGGGAGGGACGCCATTGGAGGCGATGCACAGATACGCTCCCGCATGCTGCCTCGTAACCCGGCTAATATTGAGGACAGGGCCTTCCAGTGACGTCACTGCAAATAACCAAAATAGATAACGTATGCTTAACGAACAGATGTCAGCATGTATTGTTTACAACATGTGCATGTATTTTATATGTACGTAACCATTTTTAATACGCTTTTATTAGCTTCGGTTGTATCAATGTATCAATGTACATATGTTTGTAACGGACACTTTGAAACGTGATTTTGACCGACTTTGAAATGTCGGATTAATTTGAATTTTTGCCCACTCATCAAGGACCGATGACAATGCAATAACATGAAAAAAAATTATCTCTATGTCCTTTCTAGGACCTTCACAATTATATTTTATGTATTGCATGCAACACATAGTCCGCCGTCATAGTCAAAAAGAAATAGTTAAAACATGTATTAATAAATAAAGGAGCTGATTTAAACTACAGAGATATTCAAGGTAAGACCTTTTTTATGCCGTAGCCAATAGGGATATCCCTGCAGTTTAAATCAGCTCCTTTACTTATTAATAGTTTCACTATTACTTTTTGACTATAACGGCCGGTACAAAGGCAGGCTATGTATTGTATGGAATACACCAAATCATTATATACAATACTGTTGGGGCTAAGTCCCAATTTTAACAGCTCGTCCACAATACCAGCGAAGCCTGATTCAACCGCTGTACAAATTAATCGCTTGTTATTGACATGCTTATATTTAATTGTAACATCGTATTTAAAAAGCATAGTTATCACTTTCTTATATTCGCATTGATCATAAAAATCAAAGGTATCAAGTATGTATTCATTACTTTGACACTTTAGATTAGGACAGTATTTTAAAATCCGTTCTGTAGATTGCAATTTTTTAGCATTTATGGCAATATTTAAAGAAGTTTTGCCGTTTTAGTCTAAAGTATCAACGTAGACTCCATTATCGAATATTTTTTTTCCTATTTCACCTTTATCCTTTAAATCAGCGTGATGAATTGATAACATCCAATCGTCACTATTAATATGGGCACTTACAAAAATTAATATTTTTATTATTTCTTTGTTATCGTACACAATGGCATGATGTAATGGAGTAAGCCGCACTTCCCACTTCGCTCTCATCGAATTAATAGTTCAACAACTTCGACATGTCCTTCGCCAAATAGCGATATGAAATAGTGATCACCATCTTTATTGGTCGCTTCCACACCTGCACTATTCTTTAGCAGGATGTTTAAATTAAATTATAATCAAAAAGACTAAATAACACGCTTTTACAGAAGATCTAACTAAAAAATAAAAGATAAAAGATAGTTTAAAAAAAATAAAAAAACACGTTTTCATAAAAAAAATTACTAAAAATAAGAAATAAATAATAGTAAAAAAAAATAAAAAACACGCTATGTGAAAAAATTTACTAAAAAGTAAAATATATTAAAAAAAAAAATTGAAATAAGAATAATGTATGTAAATAAGAAAAAATTTATTTTATTATAAATAAATTCAAATTAAGAACAGTGTAAAAAATTTGAATAATTTTAAATGAAGAATAGTGTAAATAAAAAAAATGTAATGTAATGTAAATGTAAAAAAAACGTGGGGTGCTTTTTAAGCGATCTATTGTCACCATACACCCCACGCTTTTTTACATTGCAATACATTTTTTTTACACAAAACCAAGAAACCAAATTACGCTTAAAAAAGTAATAACAAAAATAAATAATAGAAACAACAGAAGAAAAAGTCCAAAAAATATCAAAGGAAATGGAAGAAACTGTCGTCATTATGTATGTATAAGCAAAGATGACATTAAATGTAAACATTAAATGTAATATTGAAAATAGAGCATAGATTTTTATATGATAGTGTCTCATCACGCGATAAATCAACGTAAATATTTCGTATATAGTGACACGTTTTCTTTTGTATTGGTTCTCGAGAAAACATTATGAAGTCACGTATTAAGAATACAAATGAAATTGTCATCGTAACTTACGTAATGGTTGTATTATTTGGTAGGCTATGTTTTTTTTTATTTAAACGCTCGACTGAAGAATAAAACGAAGAAAATTCCAATACAATTTTCTACGTATTTTAGTAGACGACATTTTAAATAAAACTAAAATTCGTATTGTTTATTTACTTCAACAAAATGGTAAGAAGGTCAATTTCCACTTTTTTTAATGCATTTTATAAAATGTGTACTTTACGGTGTTTGAATGAATAATTCGTTAAGTTAAGTGGCAAAGATAAAATAATAAAAACACCTAAACAAAATCCAACCACAGTACTGTATTATATAAATTAGACCCAAACACGGCAAGTCATACGCGAAATATTTCATGAATTCAATCAGATCCATTGTCCAGAGTCCTGTACAAATTGTCGTAAAGCGGCCGCCCGAACACGCTGCGGGATCCCTGTAATGGATTAGCTTATGGGCCGTTATTATAGGAATTCCTTGGGGGAATGTTGCCCTTTTCAGCTTTGCGTAGATATTGGCCAAAATTGATTAACAGAACAAAGTCAAAGTGGTTAACAACGATGTATACTGGTATTATAAAATACAAGAAAAGATAAGATATGATGTTACTAATAATGACTAATCATATACTTAATTAACAGCGTCTAAAATTTGAAAGATAGACATAAGACGTGTTTGTCTGCATTTACTTGGTATGCACTAAAGTTTTTAAATTGAAGAAAGCTATTCGTGTATTACATTAAACAATTATGAACTAGCGCTATAAAACAATAAAATGTAAGGTGTATAGTGACGGCAGGCATATAACTTAAATGCATAAGTTTAGGTAGGATATGCGAACTACCGCGATCCACATACTTTTATTGCTAGTCTATAATTACTTATTATATTAATCATTACTTACTTGCTTCTATTGCATAACTTTATATTGTACTACAGGGGGTGGGGTAAAAAGTCAGAAGCGGGTGTAAGATATTGATAATATGATTATAATAAATCAGAAACTTGCTGTCATTAATGAAGAACCATGCAACGGTTGGATCTTGTTTTTGGCATTATTCGTTTTAGTCCTCTGACGTCCATTGCTAGAAGTTAATGTTTCCACAAACATCATACAATACTGGCAAAGTTCTTTCGCCTCTTCTAAGTTCATCAAAGTTGTAATAGCTCTGTGAGGCTGGAATACTTTGTGATGGGTAGGGGAGGAGGAAATGTCTGTTTTAAGTACATAATTTAGATTTTCTTGTGGTGTAGTAAATCAATATGCAAATATATTGGCCTAATATTGTGATAGTGCTACAGTATTGCTAGTATCGGGAAAACGCGGGTCAAAAGGTGGCAAGTGGGGAAGCATGCCTTGATAACAATATATAAATATATATATATATATAATGGCCTATACGTCTATTTCAGACGATATTTGAGGCAGTATCTATAGACACTTTCTTTGGTGACTAAAAAGTCCAATCGGCATTGGCGTCCGCACCTCAAGCACGTGTGTGTGGTGCCAGAAGGATTGGTGTTATCCTTTGGCTTTGCTCTGTTTTCGTCAAGTTTGACGAACCAGGCTCTATCGTGAAGCTTCTGGCCTTCGCGAATACGTTTTCTCCACTGGCCCCTGTCCACCGCGATGTCTTCCCATTCACAGGGCTTAATGTTAATATATACAATAAATATGAATAAATACCAAATCATGTTAAGGAACTATTCGATGCGTATTGCTTTCGTCTTTCAAAATAATAGAAGTCAATATATGATACTGAATTTGAAGTTTTATTCAATAAAAGTCATACATGTGGAATTACAGTCCTAGATCATCGCTTAGCAAGAGCGATAGGTTTGAAGCTGATAATTTTGTTAGCAACTTTGTGGGCCCTAAAATGCCTGAAGATTGAACATCGATACCTCAGGTGAAAGAGTATTAAAGTCATAACTTGCGACACTGGCCAAATGACCGCTGGCAGACAAACATCTCAGGGAACATTTTGTATTAATTTTGGATATGTTGAATTTTTCAAAATGTTATTCTTTAAACATTTCAGCGAATGATACTTAATTTGTAAACATATGTATGTACATTCTTTTAATGTGTTTCGGGATTTGAACTTCAGACTGGTAGAGTCTGACGCTGAAACTAAGCTTAAAATTGTCTTTTAAGGGCCCTACCCTTTTTAAAATAGATATTAAAGTCCTGCGTCATTTACGATACAAGAACTTCTATTAAAAACGCATTTGGCAGCACATGTTAGAAATGTATTTCTTAAAAAGGCAGAAACCTTGGGCGTAATGTTGCCTCATTTAAAATATTTATTCTGGGACGAATCTAGATCTAAATGGCATTAAATAAAAAGCTGATTTCTTATAATTTATAGCGAGTATTATTATAATGGCGGTATTTATCAACTATACATTATAGTAATTTTCATAACTTCTCGACACCTTATAATAATACGTCTGACTCTTTAAAAATGAAATATCTACGGCGTAGATGCAATTGAGTGAGGTTTTAAAGTAAAGGGTTTTCCAATAGGGACGGGTTGATTTTGACAGCTCGTGGCGGTCATATTGTTTCTTTTACTTTCTATTAAAATATCGTTTTTTTATCAGTCACTAAAGACAAATCATCATGGCAAGTTACAGCGTCGAGCAGCACGTGCAAATGATAAAATTTTATTATCAAAATGGATGTTCTTTAGTAGCAATGTTTTTATGGGGTACATGGTCGTCCTTCCAAGTCGACTATTCAAAGTTTGGTGGCCAAAATCGAGTCCACCAGCTCAGTGAAAAATCAGCCAACATCCGTATGTCAACGAAACGCAAGATCTGCAGAAAACATCGCCGCTGTTCGTGAGAGTGTGCAACAGAATTCGAGGCAGTCAAATCCGCGTCGCTCACAAGAACTTGGCCTATCGCAAACCACTACATGGCGAATTTGTCGTAATTTGGGCCTGCATCTATACAAAATTCAACTGACCCAGAAGCTGAAACCGAACGACCATAGGCAGCGTCATTCTTTCATCGACTTGCCCTTAATGGAAAACCCTATATATTCGCAGAAGTGTTAACTTAGAATGTTTATCCCCCTCAATGAATAGTTCTGATATATTACTCTCTGAATCATAGCATGTGAAGCGAGCCTTATATAGTCCGTGCAAATATTACCAAGTTAGTTACTATACAGGGCTGAATAAGTCCCGCGGCGGTGCATATCTATTACAATATCTAAATCCATGAAGTATTCCAATATCTCAGCTAGATTTTAATTTTGCTAAAAGTTTTGCATCAAACAACCTGACAATGAACAAAAGAGTCCCGGGTAGACTACGTCTTCAATATTTCATTCACCCATTCAATATTTCATTTCGTACAAAATGGAACGATAAATAAATAAACTGTTACGAAACAAAAGAAAATTTGAGCTTGCTATTACAAGCTATATAAAATCTAGAAAATGCGATTACATAGTTTGTTTCCTATAAAAGAAACTAGATATTACCTAAAAATGTTCAGTACAAAATGTCTCGAAGTCAACAAGGTTATATTTTTTTTCATATTTTAAAAGACAAAATAATACCAGAAAGAACTTTTACTTATGCTCTTCTTTTCTTTTTTGGTTTGGGAGTGCTCACAAAAGATTAAGAAATTCGCATTTGCATTCAATACGGAACTCTTTATGAATGCTTAGCATTATTCAATAATCTAATAATCCAAATCTTTGCGTACCTCTCTCGTACAATTGTCACAATCCTTTCAGAGAATGGAACGAAACAAAAGACAAAATAAATCATTTTAATAATAAAGTCAGTTGTAAGTTCGTTCATGAATGTCTGATTTTTATTTCACTTCTGCCTTAATAATATTCGAATAATATTGCACTTATTTTAGAACATCCAAATAATGAGATTCAAATTTCTGCTGTCTGACATTAATATATGTACACTATGTTCATTACCAATACATTAATTTTCTATACTTATACTTTCTGTACTTATACTATAGATATTATATTATCGAACAAAAATGGTAAATAACTTGAAACAACTAAAGCTTTCTAGACACTTTTATTACTAAAAAATAAAAAAGTTTTATTGTACACATTACGTCAAATTAATTTCGTACTTGCTAAATTATAAAATTATTAATTAGTTAATCGTACGATTTTTGTAATTTTAGATCTTCCATTATTTTCCTTTCAATACTTTTTCGTAAGAAATAAACCAATGCGAGCTTAGCGTTTCCTTCTTATATTTCTTTTCTTTTCAACTTCATTGTCATACAACGTGTCTTATACCTTTTTCTTCTTAATTCTACGTTTTGCCCCCGCACTTTCGAAATTTCCTTTAAGCCCTCTTTACCTTTGTGTCTGAATTTTGTGGGTTCTGAATTATTACAATTATGTTTTCGTTTTTGATGTCGTATCTCTTATACTCTTCCTTCTTTTTATCTCTTTCCCGACAGTCACAAAAAACGCGAAAACTCTTTCAACGTTTCAAGGCTATTTATGATGTTTTTACATCCACTTTCTTCTTCAGAAACCGTACCATTTATTCTAAGTTACGTACTAAGTATCAAGGAAACATACGTAAAACGATAAAAAGAGACAATAACGATCCACGCATCAAATCAAGACAACTTAAGGATGGCCATAGTTAAGATAGATTAAAATTGTACTTGAATACTTTCTTTTCCTTTTCCGCCAATTCTAGTTCGGCAGTCGCGCTTGCAATCACTCGACCAACGAGGCAGTCAACTTATGTTCTACAATTTTTAAATTCTACAATATTCTTTAATACGCGAGTTGTAGCCATTAACGTAACATATTGTAGCGTTTTCTATTGTTCTCTGGAGGGGTATGCAGAGAGGAGAAGTACGCTTCCACGTTTCACCAATAATGTTGTACATTTCTCATGGAATAAAAGGCGAATTTCACCTTATGGCCTTCAAGCGTTACATATATTTGTTATAAACTCGTCAAAATTCTCAGAACTTCTTTATCTTATTCCGTTATAACACAAGTCAATACATAGCCAATATCAAAATCGATATTATCCAAGACGGTCCAAAATAGAATTTCCCCGAAACGAATCTTGTTAATATTTATCTTAATCTTATCCTGTACACCAATTAATAATATTCTACTTTTCTCTTATAAATAAATGACTTATCCGTCTAATTCTCGATTTTTTTTGTACTGTCTATTTTCGTAAAACAACATCCGAATAACGAAATAAGCCGGATGTATTGAGCGAAGAAATTACGTATTTATTTAAAAATAGGAGAGAAACTTGCCAAGGAACAAAGGAAAACGACGAGTTGGAGGAAGGTCGACCCATTAACATTCCACTGTTGGAATATGAGTCTCCTCCCATATTGAGAGGGTTAAGGCCGTAGTCCTCCAC
>DWJK01006912.1:0-10187 GCA_018248815.1 Croniades pieria auraria
TCTCGCCTGTAATCTCCGAAGGGTAGACAGAGGAGAGCAGTACATTCCCACGATCCACCAGTTACGTTTAAGTCCCATGGAATAGGTGGTGAGCCTATTGCCGTACTAGGTAGGTATGCTAGGTATATTTCAATTTGACTTTATCTGTCTACCCAGAGAGAAATATCCCTAAGATAAATCGGTATAATTTAATCATTTATTTAAATAGTCAGTAAAGTAATAGTTAAATAGTATGTTTTGATAAAAACCGCTTCCAAACTTTCTTAATATACCTATAATGGTTTTTATAATTTACCCATTCATAACAACTTCACTTCCGCTAATCCGTATGTGAGCAGCATGGTCAGTGTATGGCTCCAGCTTTTAGCTTATTAGGTGAACATCTGCTTTCTGCATTGAAAGATAAAAAGCAATTTATTATTGTCGGCCGTCGGCACGGAGTGGAGAGATCTCCCGACGGCATTTTTCCGTCGGAAGAATTCATGTTTCATGCATTTTTACTATTCTATCGTGAAAAACATAGATAAATATCGGGTACATTATTACGGCCAAAATGACATATTTTAATATAATAAAGTTGAAAGTGTCTTGTTTGTTTGTTTGCCCTAATCCCTAAAACTACTGGTCCAATTTGAAAAATTCCTTTACTATATCGTAGTCAGATTCATGGGAAATATTATAGGTTAGAATGACGCTGCAAGCATTACACAGTCTTAAACATTGATAGGTACCAGCAAAGTATGTTAAAAGAAAAATCCCTACCGAAGTGCTCTATACATGTGCGCTAGTTTAATGGTTAGTAATATGTCTACGCGATGTTTCTATTACAAAAATATTGGTTCTAAATATACCTAGAAAAAAGTTCGCTACAAAACAAAATAAAGTTCATAAATTTATTAAAAATTAAAGGGTAATTTACGAGCATTACCTTAAGGCATTGCATATTAATCATCAAGAACGAGGATAATCTCATTTTAAAGACAATGTTACGAAGACAAACTGTCTTCTAGAACATGTTATTTGGACGCTTGGATTAGGAGATAACGTTAGGTACCTATGTGTATGTAAATAATTCAACATTCTTCACTCTGCTCGAAAACCTTTATATAATATTAATAACACACGAAAACATAACTAAAGATACGGTCTGTGCTGAAGTTGAACATTATCTAGCTACCATTTCTTTTTAATTAGACGCGAGTGAAACTGCTGATCAACGTATAAATCTACAGTCACTATATTATCACATACAGTTCCTTGCAAATGGGCAGATGTGACAGACCTGACGCGCACCTGCTGTGTTCATTACTCTCTTTATACAAGTTCGTCGATTTTGGAGACTTCTGACTGCCTCATCAGTCAGTATCAGACCTATTTGGTTCAGGTAGATGAGCTCTGGTCTCCCTCGGTACCAGCATCCTTCGCTGCAGTTTTATTTCTGATTGGAACATTCTTACATACGTATATCAATTGACCTAGCACTGTATCGTTCACTATAAAATATTGTTATGCAAATATGGCACATCTCAAATATATTTATTTCTTTCAAGCGGGTAATTTGAAGAGTAGAGATAATTACGTAATTAAAAACTTAATTATTTTAACTACTCAATTATTAATGAATCGTACTAATAAATAATGGATATTACGGAAAATGTCAGTGGTAAGTAATTTAATTAGTATTCGATATGAGCCAAGCCGGGTGGGTATAGCGTGCCCACAGCAGATAAAATAATGTTCCATTTTAAATAAAATATACTGTACCATAAATGTTGAATTATAACGGTATTAACTTACTGCAATAACGTCCTGTCCGAGTGTCGTCGGCGCCTGCAACGGCTTTACCAAATTTAATAACTTCGCAAAAATAATTTCGGTGCAGGCATTTTAAGTATCGTTTCCATTTTTGGCATTCGAAAGTGTCTTAAATAACGCATGTGTAATGCATTTTGTATCAAAATATAACATTAAGAAGATTTGTATAATATTGCTCTAGTTTTTCATTAATGTAGTGCAACAATGTTCTAGAGTCGACTTATAACTTAAACGCTTCTTATTATTTAATAGTTTTTTGTTTGCGGGTAGTTCTGAATATAATAATTGTTCGAGATGGGTTTCAATATCATCATCCCTCTATCTTGACTGGTAAAAAATACTAATAGGCATTACGTTCGCAATTCGTAATAGCTTTGTTATTAACTGTCACAAAAATTAATTTAAATAATTAAATATTAACTAAATAACTCTTGTAATAAACAGTAATTAATTATTTAGTTCCTTATTCAATTAGAAATACATTATTATTGAGAAGCAGTTATTATTATGTCAATAAGTATTTCGTTATCAACTAGGTAACTGATTACTGGCCAGCAAACATCTGTGAACAGCCGTAAATAGGACAGAAGCTAAGTATTAACTGCACTTAAATTGAGACATTTGAACTGAAGTAATGCCATTAATTGTAATTTCTGCAGTCCTATTAGATACTAATTAATACTAACATCTAACTCAATCTATAAATTACGAGTATGTCATTCCCGCTTAACCTCACAGGAAGAAGGGTGTGGCTGAAAACCAGCTTAGCATGAGATGCCGGTCTTATGCCACAGGAAGCTGAGACTTCTTGCCTATAAGTATTTACGTTTTTTTCATTTATTCATTTTTTCGTTGCGTATGTTATATACCTTTAGTTTTTATTTTAATATTATAAAAGTTTTTGACATTTATATGAGGTGAATAAAGAAAAGGGACTTGTAATACTTATACTTTCTAGTTATGTGCTAATGAGGCCAAGAAAATCATATCAGCAACTGCCGACCTCTATACAATTAACAAAACGAAAATATATTAAGTATATGCATGCAATAAATATATAGCTATATATTTAACACAAAGCGCGACAGTCAACATTATACTTTCACATGATATTAAGAATGTTTCATGTCTTAATCAAATTTCTTAATTAATCATTATTATTTTATCATTATGCCAAGTCCGTTATGGGATACGTAGAGAGCACTTAGTGCGAAATATTTCTAGGCATACAGACGATGTTCTTCTTTACTTTAATGGAAATTTAACGATTGGAATGCGAAGTCCAAAAGCGATTCGATAGTAACGCACGGATTCGAATGTAGAGTGCAGACTGAGCACCTACAGGAACGAGAGGACGTTGAGAGGAATAGTTCGTCGCCCTCGGTATAAAAATATCTCCCCGCCGGCGCAGGCGCGCCGGTGTCTACCACGCACCACCACCACTACATTTATATTCATTAGTCCCATACATAAAAATATGGAAAATATATCTACGTTCGCTGATTTAAAACAAAGCTCGAATCTAATTGTAGAGTTAGCTCTATAATTACAAAGAACGCTGTATGTAGAGCATGTGTATTTTCAATAGATGTCGAAGCATTAATTTGTTCTTCAATAATCAAATAATCTTAAAGGGACATAATTCATATAAATATATGAGTATATGTAATTGTTCTTAAATTGTACTCTTATCCAACAAGCTGTTATTGGAATATACCTTCTATGATAGGTACTACAATTAATATTTATTGTCAGTTGTAAATGAAAATCGCACTGCGCAAGCCATTTCCGCGGGCCGCGTTCCAGAAGGACTGGACTAGCTGATATACAGCTACATCTCGATACCTATGAGAATTCCAAAGGAGATCGTCGTTCGCGTCACGTGCGCGATGTAAGTAATAAAAGCGAGCAGCGCCGGCCGCGGGAGCGGCGCGCTATCTCAGGGAACTGACTTTCTTTATGCTTTTATACTTTCTTTTTGCTTTTATACACTTTTCTTTTTACGTCCCCGCCGGGGACGCAGACGTGACGGAGATATTTCCGAGAAAATTCCGAATATTCCTTTGCGTGTTTTTCGCTAGGCATTATCTTTTGATGTTGGCCGCGCTTGGAGAATTTTGGGTAGGTTTATACGTAGATTTATTGCTGGCCCGAAAGAAAATTCACACGAGCAGCAACGTATCTCATTGTGTGGGTAGTAGTTATGTAATAAAACCAGAACTCTACACACATTACACAATGTTTTTGGATGCTTGTCGTTTTATCTTTTTATAAGAAGCAACACGAAAATTCACTTAGTGCGTCTCTAAATCGAGACTTGTCTTTGTAGCGTCGATATCTTATAAAAGGGGGCCTACGTTTTGCGAGCGTATCTATCTACAAGTTATGATCTCTCACTATCTACGTTCAGTAAATTGGTGGGGGCAATAAATATTCTGTCTAAACTATTTGTTTGAAGGGGAGACCGTGGGGATTAGGGTGTCTCGAAATTTTGTTTCATTCAAATGATGTAACCCTTTTACGATGAGATCGACGCGGTGGGTCGGCTGGATGCGATAATTAAAACCTCTTTACCGAGTGACATTTATGCTGATGCGAGGATTCTGTTTTAATGAACGAGAGCGGGCTCTTTGACTGAGTCCATGGTACCCCTTAATTAACATTTTCCATCCGCGAACGAAACCCAACGATTCTGCCCGAAACGTTTATTTATGATAAATAACACGTTCGAGTTCATAAGTGTATAGAAGAACCTGATGAGAACCTCGTTGTCGGAACCTTGCTCTTCGAATGTGTGCTATAATGCAAACACAACCATACATTTAAATTATATTATCTAACAAAAGTCTAACAAAGTCTAAATTTTTCGTAGTTATCGATCCAGCCGCCAAATAAAATAGAAAAAGCGCCTTTTGTGTCATCTAAGAGTTCGTTTCCTGTTACGACGCTTGTCGTAAACCTTCGAGGCCATGTAGGCATCATGTTTAAGTTATGCCTAAATACCGACGAACATACCACACCGACTGAAAATGATTTCTATTTCCTTTAATTTAACCATTATTGCGTAATGTCACCAAGCGTAATGAAATGTTTTTAAAAGTTACGTCCCTGTAACAATATTTTATCGTAATCGTATAAGACTAAAATTCATGGAATAATTTCCATGTTAAGTTGCGTTCACAAATAATAAGATTCCGTTACATACGTCTTAAAGCACGAAAAGAAAAAGTCAACTGTGTCATACACGATTTTTATTCGGTTTTTAAATTAGTCTTCTGGAAATAAACACATTTATGGTTGTTTTACATATTGCAGGTCTTATGTTGGTTACATTTCTTCTCGATAGCTCTTCACAACTATCAGGAAATACACCCAAACTGAAACGAAAAAATTAATAATTATAATGTACGTAAGTGAAAAATTATTGAGTAGTGTACCGTACGTACACTATGAACTGTAAGAAGAAATCTGATGCTGATCTGTTAATTGAATATGGACCGAATTTATGATTTCTAAATAAAAATAAACAGAAAAAACAATTAATAATAAAAATATTTGAACTACACGACAAATATAATACGAAGAACAAAGGCTTGACCAGGCCAGTCGAAACGAAAGCTAAACATGAGAATATACGAGTACATTCGAAACGAACTGAATGTATCTCAGCAAGTATTTTACTTACTTATTCATTCAGACTTAATGTCTAATGGTATCATTCACCGGACAACTCGGGGGTGACGAGAATAAGTGGTAGGCAGAACTAAGTCAAAGGTAAAATGTTTAAAAATGATCAACAAATTGACATGTTCATTTAAATTGCTGAAAGTACTGCCGCTGACTTCTTTATTCTTGACGGATTCATTAAACAGGCTAAAAATGACATGAAATTTAACATTGTCAGATTTAAGAGTCTACAGGAGTGATGAATAACGAAAATATTATTAATGTTACCGCAAGAGTGTGTAGTCAGATAGATACTTACTTAAAAGACAAATTGCTGGTAAGAAAATGCTGACATAGTACTTGCATTTAGAATCCATGATAGAAAAGACAACGGACATTACAACAAACACCAGATTTGCCAATATGGACAGCAGAACTCCGTACATGAACCATGTAGCTGTTTTCGGCATGCTCTACAAAATATACTTAGTTTAAAAATTGTTACTTAAAAGACACCATCGTAATGTCACAATTTACTAATAATAATGTAATAAGATTAATAACGAAAATCAGACATTCATTAAATATACAAATATTTGTTAATTTAGCTCTCTAAGAATATGTACCTACATATGTTTAGCACTGACATTACCTGATGATGTACTGATATAAAAACATAACTAGGTTGACGGAAACCATCAACAAATACGTAGAAGGTACCAATGTAACTATGGGCTAAGGCTTTCGAGGTTCACTTTATCGTTTCGTTGTTTATATCGACGTTAGTTATTAGCTTGTCGAAAGCCACTCTTTAATGAGACAAACAGTAATTCTCATTATGAAAGTAGATAATAGGTATACTGACAACTAAGCAAAACTAATTAAATGATATGTTTATATTGTTATCTATTTTTATCATACATTTTATTATTGGTAGGGTGCCCATTTCCGGCCAGAATGAGAAGGTTTAAGGCCGTAGTCTGCCACGCTGACCAATTGCGGATTGGTAAACATTATCATAATATATATGGATGTATACCTTTATTATACCAAATATGAATACGATGCTGGCAATAAAAAGGAGTAGATTAGCCGAGAACAGCACGTAACTGTACAGATTGAGAATGGACTGGAACTTGCTGTCTTCGTCTTCACACTCTTTATAATATGTAGTGACTGAGGAGCTTCCAAAGTTCAACTGTAAAATAACAATTATTATTATCTTACCGTTGCTCCAGGCCCCTTCATGGCTAGGCAGAGCACTGAGTGGACAATATCAAGATTATTCAAGAGCAGGCACTTTCTAGGCAAGCGTGCCTCATCCTACATCCTAGACTGAATCTCGCCTTCGATCAGGTGAGATTGCAGCCAAAAGCGAGCCTATTTCTAAATAATATAATAGATCCTATTTATAAATAATAAATCTATTAATACATACGAGAGTTTATTTAGCAATATCTGTTAAATTTTATATGATTTTAAACAAGAGTGTTGGTAACATCGGACATGGGTGTAATCACTTACAATGCTATAAACTGCTATGATGATAGATCCCCATTTTAAATTGATGCACAGACAACAGTTATTCACAGTCGGTAAGCCACTAAATATCGACATATTGTTAATGTCCGACAATATTCTGTTTAAACTCTGACAATAAAGCTGTTACTTTGATGAAATATCGACAACGACAAACTGCAGTTCCATAGACAATAAAAAAAAAAAATGGATATAAATGGTTAAAAATCAAGACGATAAAAAAAAGTTTTAATTACTTGTAATGATTATAGTTTGCATAAAATAAAGCATAATAAATATATTTTTGTTTTAGTTTTATAATGAGTTATAATGTTATACAGGTTACATTCGTTTACATAAAAGTATGTGTAAATGATTAATCGCAATTAAAAAACGCATTTTAACAAGGCACGTTTTTTACTTATTCATGTAATATACATATAGGTTTTAAGAACAATTGTTAAAACTACATAATAATATCTTACCGTTTACGTCCAACTGTATTAATATCGTTCTTATATAGTTCAAAGGCGTTCTTCCAATTCGTCTCTGTATGCGTTAATTACGAACACAAAATATATCCACACTGAAACATATAATCAATAAAAATGGCACAATTTTATATATATGTATATTAATATATGTATGTGAAAAAAAACATCATAGTTATGAGTATTTACTAAAATTGTCCGTGTGTTTATATAATTTATTAAAATGTCTAGTACCTATGACACTTTCTACCCAGTGCTGATTGACGCCCAGAAGCCCTTCTGTCAATTACTTAAAGGTGTTACCCAAGAATAAATATAATGCCCTGACAATTGAAATATAGATTTAACACTTTTTCATTAATAAATCATGTTGCAATACTTATGTTAATTATATACAAAATTAAGTAGGCATGTATATTTTCTTAATTAACATCCAAAATTATATGAATTTGTGCCCGGTGCGTATACTGCCATAGGCTCTTACACTCTGCCTACCTCCTCAGGAAATACAGGTGCGAAGATAAAAATATATATTTAAATGCTCCCATAACTTTGCTTAACCGGTAGATTGCAAATGATTTGTCTGGTGTAGATATTAAAATCGCGGACGACCATTGCAATAGGAAAAGTTGTGTCAAATGGTCCCTTTACTTTTTTAAGGGTCGTAAAGCACTATAATGCGACAAGCTGAGGACAGGGCGCGATGGCCATCATTGGGGAAGGCCTGTGTCCAGCAGTGGACTGAGATAGGCTGATGATGATGATGATGATGAAAGCACTGTAAACATTTAGCTTAGGTCGTATCTGCAAATTTTTGTAGCTTCTATCGTGTGTATTTTGACGGTTTTGAAGAACATACAAGAATCATGTCCGTTATTTTGACATTCGAGTTTGGATGTCATGTTTATAGGTTTCAAACTTTTGTTCGAAGTGGTCACCATCACCAGCAATGTCAATATTTTAGACACAATGTGATAAATATTACTTACTTACAAAATAAACGAAAAAATTTAGAACCTCCACTTGGAATCCACAATTAGCGTGAAAGCCTTGTATCAGATCAATAACAACAAAAACTATTGACAGTATCGCAGTCACCAAAACACAACATATGTAGAAATCCGCTGTTAAAGGGTGTGGCTGAAAAATTGATAATTCGTTTATTTAAGTGTCATAAACTGGTGAAACTCGAGTGTGAACTACACTGCTTTGCCTACCCCTTCGGGGGTGATAGTCGTGATATTACGTTCCAAAACTGTTAAATATAATATTTTTCAATTACCCTACACACACATACACAAACCTCCACACATCCACATGCGGATTAACGCAGATTTTTTTTATTAGACTTTTTAATACCATATGTTTAATATTTATTAAATATACACATACGTAAACACTATTTCACAGTAATCAACATCTCTTAATTGGATCGTATAATAAAATTAACAAGTCTTTACCCTCACATAAGAAAAAGAAATCATGCGTCACAGCCTTCCCATAAGAGAAACTTACCATGCAATGACAGCGCTATACGGCTGAACGATGTCAGCTTTTGCACACTAATGTAAAAAGATGTTCGCGTATGCACCTGGAGTATTATACATGAGTTCTCAAGATTTTGTATGATGATTGTATTTTGATAACTGCAGTATCCGTTATTATAAGTTTTAAGGGGACAATCGACAAGTTAAATGGATGACAATTCTTCAGAAATAGAGTTTGTTTGGAATATTATTCTTGTCAGTACAATGAAAAATAATTATTCTTTATTGTATACCATAAAGAGAAAAACAGAAACAAGGCAAATTTGAAAATGGAATACATGTTAGTATGCGGTCAGTGTTAGTATTATTTAGTATATGTCCTATTCGAAGTTATCCTGAAACTTGGATGATTTGTTTTCAGTTGGATTTGCACAACACAAAGTAAAGGTATAATGAATATAGTTATAGTAATATTTTTTTAATTTTATGTCGCGAGGTATGAGATACACTCTTAATGATAGCTGATTCAATCTATGGGCTGTATAACCGGTAGTAATTCCTTCACAGCTCAGTTAAACGTTTCATTGAATAACAATTTCACACAACGAATCTCAAATTTAAATTGATAATCGAATGGTAATTTATTATTACCGTTATTAATTTATTAGTACACCTAGCCGGATGATTTTAAAACTATAAAGATTTCTATTTTCTTTTCTGTACTTTTTACTATCTATACATTAAATATATGTAAGATGTACTTACTCTGAAAAATATGCTCAGTAGCAGAGCGAAGCCACTTGCCAACAGCATCATCTCGAACGCGAACAGAAGGTACATTAACGTGTGCAGCGCGACCAGAACTGGACTGTCAACGTTATATAAGGTATTGCACAGAGGTGCGCAGATGATAGAGATCCGATGAATGCTTGATATCTGAAAGGGATTTTAATGGAATTTCTCTCTGGTATTACATTATTAGTATTATTGTCGGTAATTACAAGTGAGAAGTTATGTTCTTTTTACGTTCTCTTTGGTAATTTTCTGTGATAGTTTCCTCGTATTTCTCTGGTTTTATTCTGGTTACCCATTTTTATTATTGCGTAGACTGACATATAAGGCATATATATGAGAGCAGTGATAGCCTAGTGGTTTGAAATTCGACCTCTCACTCCGGGAGACCGGGTCCAAATCCTAGCGCGCACCTCTT
>DWJK01006913.1:0-10186 GCA_018248815.1 Croniades pieria auraria
ACAAATAATGGAATAAGTTCCTATAGTCTATAGGATTAATCAACTTATTGGGTTTAGGTTATTATTAACGGATATTAATTAAAGTAAGAATTCTGATGATAAGTATAATAACTAGGGCATAAGTCCTTTTGGTCGAAATGACAAATAATGGAATAAGTTCCTATAGTCTATAGGATTAATCAACTTATTGGGTTTAGGTTATTATTAACGGATATTACTTAAAGTAAGAATTCTGATATTATAAATACACTTTTATTGTTAAAAAAAACAGACAGAGCAGTATATAGAAAAACGCAGAACACATAATAAAAGCAACATCAGCGCCTCTAGCGGCAAGAAGAAGAAAACATCTTGACATAATACAATTTATAACTTAACACTCCTAATTAAATTGTATTACAATTTTACCTATGCCTACAGTTTTGATATAACAAAAACTTAACCACACTTTGCCTTGCATTTTATTATAACATATTAATATTACTGGAGTATTTAACATGCAATAAAACAGAACAGCCTATATATTAAATACTTGATCTCTTATATAACTAAATTTACCAGAAGGTAAAGTCTTTGTTAGAAAGTCTGCAAATTGATTTGAGCTTTCTACGTATTTAATGCTAATGATATTTTGTTCTATCTTTTCTCTAATGAAATTATACTTTATATTTATGTGCTTTGTCCTTCTATGGTAAATAGGATTATGAATGAGCTTAATAGCACTCTGTTTATCAATACATAGGAGTCACCTCCAACTGTGGTTCATGAATATCAATTAATAACTGTCTATCCTAGACATCCTCAGATAACTCACCATACAAAAACGCAGTTTTAACATCAAATTGTTTTAGTTCATAATTTTCTCGAGCAGCAAGAGATAATATTACTCTTATGGAGTCATACCGTGTAGTCGGTGGAAATGTTTCTCTGTAGTCAATATCTTTAGTTTGTGTAAAGCCTCTTGCACAGAGACGAGCTTTGTATCTTTCTATATCACCATCTGAATCTCTCTTTACAAAAATACCCATTTAGAAGTCACTGTCTTCTAATTTTTTTTTATTTTATAACTTCCATGTTTTATATTCTTCTAGTGACTTCAATTCTTCCCTTATAGCTTCCTTCCATTTATCACCATTCTTACAATTTATAGCTTCTTCATATGTAGTGGGTATATCATACTCAATAAAAGTTGCTTCTTCATTTCTGACTCTCCTGGGTCTCAGTGTAATATTTCTTCTATTACATTCAGAAATCATTTGCGGAGGCTCATAACTCACATCATTGGGATCCTCTCTTGATTTTATACTTTCAAATCTAGACTCTGAAAAACTTTGCTGTTCTCCTGGTGAAAAAACTGGCACAGTTTGTGCTTTTTTGACAGTTTTTTTTCTCATTGGTAATAGATAGGAACTGATATTTTTTCTTTGTATTGGTATGTTGTTCTCATTGAAGCGTAAATTTCTACTTACTGTTATGTTCCCAGTTTTACTATCAAACATTCTATAATTTTCAGTTTCATACACCACTAGTATTAGTTTTACACTCTTTCTGTCTAGCTTTCTTCTTCATTCATCAGGTACATGGACATAACCTTCTGAACCAAAAACTCTTATGTGTTCAAGGGCAGTCTTTTCTCCATTCCACAGCTCATATGGAGATACATTTTTTGTTTGTGTAGAAGAACTTCTATTTAATTAATAGATTGAACAGTTTACTGCTTCAGCCCATAGATTTAATGAGATATCACGAGAGTACAAAATAGACCTGGCGCTCTCCATTGTTGTTCGCATTTCTCTCTCGACTCAGCCACTTTGCTCAAGTGTGTATGGTGCTGTACGTTCATGAGCGATCCCTTCATTTTCCAAATAAGTTTTAAATTCATGATTAATGTACTTACATCCATTGTCTGTGTGCAATATACGAATGTCATGGCCAAATTTATTTTTAACAATTGCATTATACTTTTTAAAGTAATCAAATACATCACTCTTGTGCTTAATCATAAATACATGTCTATAACTGGTGGCTCCATCTTTAAATAAGACAAAATATCTTGCCCCTGATACTGATGTGTGTTCCATAGGGCCGCGTACATCACTGTAGGTTAAGTCACCAGCTTCACATTGTCCTCTACCAGATTTATGTAAGGGTAGACGGCTCTGTTTACCATAGTGACATGCTTCGCACATAAAGTTATTATCGTCAGTCACGGTCACAGGAATATTCAAATGTCCAAGACACTCATGCCAGATTTTTAAACTTGATTGCACTAAATTACAATTTATTTGCATTTTAGTTTTAATATATACTTCATAAAGGTTGTTTTCTTACAATGTTGCAGTCATAACCACAAGATTATCTTTCAATATTAAAGCTTCACTGTGTTTCTTAATAATAAAATATCCTTTGCTTGTTGCCATACCTTCTGAAAACAAATTTCTTTGCAAATCTGGTACATAGAGTACATCTTCTATAATACTTTGCTCCCACTTTCCATTTACACATCTATTAATCAATACATTTCCATGACCTTTCACCATGAGTTCCTTCTTGTCTCCCAATCTCACAGTTCTGTCAACATTATTTGGGCCATATTCTTGTAATTCACAAAAGTAATCATGTCTATAAGACATGTGTGCAGATGCACCACTGTCAAGAATCCATACATCTATATCTGATTGTTAACACTGCTCCACACTGAATGCTATCATCTTTTGCTCGTGAGAGTAAACCCTCTTAGACTTCTTTGGGGCTCAACAATCCCTTGCAAAATGCCCTCTTTTGTTGCAATTATAACATACAAATCTATGCCGATTATGTTGGCCGTATGTAGAACTTTTGTTTCCATTTTGGGACTTGTTTTGCTTTCTAGTATGTTTCACAGTTATTAAAGCACTCTCAGATTCTTCTTCATCTGTTAAGCTTGCTTCCTAATCCAGTAACCTTGCTGTTAGGTTTTGTATAATTTGTGCTTGTGGATCTAACCATGCTTGACACAGAGAGTGATATTTAGATGGTAATGTACTTAATATCTTGGTTATTATAGCTGTGTCACCTATCTTTTCACCACTTTCTTTTAATTGTTTAGCCAAATTCTCCACTTAGGAAACATGTTGTGCGATATTGTCAGTTGGTGACATTTTATATTGATAAAACTTCTCATGGACAATCATTTTGTTGAGCTCTGATTTTTGTTCGTAAATCAATTCTAATTTTACCATCACTTCTTTTGTCGTTTCACAATTTTCAATTAGCGAGATTTGATTTAGCTCCATAGATGAAGTTATTATGAACATGGCCATAACGTCGTTTTTCTCTCACTGGTTTGTATCACCCGTTGTGAGTCTAGCTGCATAGATATTCAAACCTTTCGCTTTTAAGGCACAATTTATTTAGAACTTCCATTGCCTGAATTCCTTGCCATTAAACTTCTCAACTCTCATTAAATTTGAGACCTCCCTGTTGAGGTTAGGTTGTAAAACCACGATGCCGGCAATTCACAATTTAACTTGTACACGTATATTTACGTACATTGATTTCATCAACATAATTCTCCATTATTGCACGACTAGTCATATACCCCTCTCAAGGTGTATTGCAACACTGAACCTTCTGCAGATCTTACCCAGACTGTACCATGGGGTTTTTAATTGATGCTCTAATAATAACGTTTATATATAGAAGCGTAGTTTTGTAAGACATAAATGAGGCATATTGGGCGACAAAATAAAACAATGAAAAACATTCAATTCCTTCGCCAGTTTTAATTCGATCGGGCACAAGGTAATGTTTCGACGCGACCTTAATTGTACCGATAACAGATGGCGCCACGTGTGTTTCTGAATCACCGCATCGAATTCTTTAACACATTACAAAAATACTCCTCAACAAAACTCGGTAGGGTAGGGTGGTTCGTTACATAGGCATAACAGTATATGACAATATTGTATACGTGAGTACTTGTATGGAAGCATATTTTACGAAGCAGTTAAGTTATATATTAATCTTGTAAGTATATATTTATATACATACGTATTGTTACGACACCACCGTGCATTATTCGTTTTATCGCGAAGTTGATGATGTTCCTTGTAATTGTGGCTCATTAGTTACGGCTCGCAGCGAACCCACAATGCTGTTACTGTACAACAGTATTATTTTCGCGTGACGTTTTTACTATTTTCTTGTAATTTACTTAGTCATTCTTTGTTTCAGCGTGATTAGCGTTTGAGCCTCCTTTATCAATTCGAGGATTTCATCAAGCAGTTTTAGATCGCTTGATAATATTGTACTAATTACCTAAGTAATCGGATCCGCTAAGTCATCCTTTGTTTGGTTCTTTGTTTGACGCTTTCTTGTTGTAGGGTTTTGTTTACAGAACAAAAATGAGTCAATCCAACAGTTTTTAACTTTTGATAAAAACCAGCTTGGTCAATTAACATTGTCATTGTTACAGGCGTTTGCTTTTGAAACCCGATGACGTCATCGGCTTTCAGAAAAACAGTGTTGTAGCACGAATTTTCTTGAAAAAGAATTCTAAATAGGTTTTATTTCCACCACATCACTCTCGAAATACCGGTAGCTTTAGCAAAAACATTCATTTGTTTAAAAATTGTAGTGGTATAAATGTCTTTTTGTAAAGATAAAGGTAATTAATAAAATAAACATAACACGTGAGGTACAACTGTGAGGTGAACACGTTACTGTAATAAAATTTGAAGTAAACAAGATAGCGTATGTTATTTTCGCGTGATAATGTTCAAACACGTAATTTTTGCGTACTGTTCCGATGAAGACCTCGAATACATGTCAATGTAAGGGGAACAATTATAGTATCTTGGAACAGTTATTATTGCTTATCACTACTGCTTCATTGTTTCATCCTGTATGAAGGACGTGGTAAGCAGAACATATAGTGACTAAAGGATGAAACGAAATAATTTCTCACGATACTGTCTAATTTAGGCGTGGAGCAATATCTATGAGAAAACACGATAATTTAAAAATCAGGTGAATTTAACGCCTTCTTGCGACTGGTTCAATAGTTATAATTATGGTGTATCAGAAACAGTATCAAGAAACCCTGATTTTTATTCCATTCAACAATGTTTTAAAACAACAGTTGTAGTTGAATTACGATGAGGCTTAATATAATGTACGCTTGAGCACGGCTCTCTATTGTGCATTTTGTTTGCTTTCCGTGCATCTATTTATTGAACATCATCCTTATCTAGATAACTTATCTAATTGATATCATCAATCCTATTTCCACGCCGATAAAGCGCTACCACCATCGCAATAAACAATTATTCGGCTTGCGTCCCAATCGGTATCGGTGTCATATTGATAACCTAGACCTTTATTGCAGTCATAACTTTCAATTCATTTTTTATACGATTCGGTTTTATTATTGTAACCACTGCGTGCGCTACTCGTATTTGTTACAAGGCTGCTATATCTATTAATTTCTCTTAGTACTTTTGGGAGTCTGAAATATAATCTATAACAACGTTTTAGTGTAACTTAGTAGAAATATAATTTAATGGGTAGGTATTTTTGTTGCAACATTTTGATTCTGCAACCGAACGTAAGTGTTACTTAAAGTTGTGATCCATCATAATCCGGATTCCATTTTAAAAGTTTTTTCGAACTACGAAAACGGTTATGAAAATGTATTACTAGTGATGAAAATGTATAGTGTTCGTCCGTCCATAAGCTGATAGAATTGGGGCTACAGGCGCGGTCTGTCTCGTGCACAATTATGAAACCTGAGTACCGTTTGATTTGCTAGATAGCGGTGTTGCCAGTTACCTATAGTATCGGCGGTTGTATGACATGTTAACTAATTATGTTAGTTTTATAACGGTAATATTATAAATTTTGTTTTCTTTGTTACAGGCGTTTTTGACTCCGCGGCAGAGGTCTATAGCCGCCAACCATGTTGCGACCGGAGTCGCCGCTCGCTGATCACCGCAGCCTGCTGCCGCGCCGGCTTCTCCCGGCTAAGGCGCAGATTGCACCCACCGAAAAGTGGAAGAATCGAAAATCTCTCGAATTAAATCCTTCCAACGATCATGCTCCTTACGATTACCCGAAATTGCTCATTTCCAAAACAACAGATTCTTTAAACACCGATTGCCCACGTAAAATCATAAATAAACAAGACTCCTCAGATAGCCTTAAGCGAGCCCTCTTAACGAAAGATGATAAAAAGCCTATGATAAAGGAGATTGATAAAAAACCTCCAATTTTCAAACAAGACTCGAGCGAGAGCTTAAAGAAAGCTTTGCTTTGTCGCCAAGAATCGAATGAAATCGTCAAAAGACGAGATTCTGATCCAAAATGGGCGCAGAGGCAAGAGGAGACCAAGCGAACCTTGGAAGTGAAAAGAGGAGGGGATAAAAAAGGTTTATTAGAAACTGATACAGATGATACTTTCAAGAGAATATATGAGAGGAGAACGGGATGTGCAAGGCCGAGTTTGCCGCCAGTAGCCGAAAAGGGAGTGTCACCCAAATCTCCGAATGGAAGTCCTATAACTCCTGGTGTCGCGTCCGTAGCCGAAGGAGTAGTCCGATGGGGAAGTGGTTTATTATCGCCTAAAGAGGAGCCGAGGCTGAGACCGGCCAGAAGCTGGTACGGCTATGGCACCTTACCAACAGATAGTGATAAGGTAAGCACTCTAAAACTTTTAGCACGTTTATAATGATTACGTGTAAACAATTGTATATAGCACGGCTTATTTTACTATTTAGGTACTTTATGCCTCTTCTTTGGCATAACGTGTACATTATCTATCCATTTATCTAAAATATTAAAGTATACTTTCCATTTTTAGTTCTTTCGTTTCGTTTCGCCAGGAATATTTTCTTTGTTCTACGTGAATTGTCATGCTAGTATGATGAGATCGTAACAGAAGTATTTACTTTTTCATATGCAGATTTAATCTCCACTTGGTACTGTTGGTAAGGTAATGTGGTTCAGGGTGTCTCCCGTTTTCATTGTAACTCAAATTATGACGTCACCTTTGAAATTCAAAGGATCACTTGTCCAATTTTCATTGTGTTGTTATGTATCCCTTGTCATAATTTGATCAATTTTTTTATTATATTACTCAAATGACGAAGTTCAACCGAAAGGGCAATTTATTTGAGAACCATTTTAATTTATAATGTGAAGAGGGTAAGCATTGTGATGTACATCGGAATGTGTTTTATGTGACTTTGATTTAGGGTGATTTTAATGGTATTTTAGACACCACCACGTTTCTATGTCATCTAAAATTGTTATTTAAACGTTTATGATAACAAAAGTAAAATATTGTGCTTTATTAAAGTCTTGGCATCTGTTTACATTAACATAAATTTCATACATTAACATAAATTGGACTGCAGCGTTGGGCGAGTGGTTGCAAGCGCGACTGCCGATCGAGTGGTCCCGGGTACAAATCCCGGGTTGAGTACTATTGTATTTTTCTAATTTAGAATTTCTTGTAGTGACCCGATGTCTGGATTTGTGCCCGATGTATGGCACTAGTCTCATCACCTATTCCATGGGACTAAACGTAACTAGTGAAATGTGGGTATACTATACTCCTCTGCCTACCCCTTCGGTTAATACAGGCGTGATGTTACGTTATAAATTTCATATGTTTTGGTGAAACTCTCGTTATTTCATTCATTCCTTTATTCCCCCAACTTAAATACTGTTGTTTGTAGAAAAATAGTTGTTACGGACATTTGGTATTCTGGACGTTTTGGGCATCTGAAACGGTGCAAACATTAAATAACAATTTGTTCACGGCCGATGGCCTTATTCTAATCGCTCACTTTATGGGTAGTGTTTCAATGTGGTTTTACGAAATAGTATTTCTTTTCTTTGTTGTTGCCATGTATTCTTGTCTTCACACTTACCTTTTTCGATAATTAGGTACTGTTAATGCAAAAAATTTTTGCACTCATGTTTGAAGCTAGCTTTTGTTGCCCGCTATAATGTCCATCATCATCATCATAAATTAATGTTATTCGATTGGGTTAATTTAAGGTTATTGTTATCGGTACAATAATATATTTTTGTATAAAAAGTTTAGATGTTTAGGAACGTAAAATTTTCGTCCAAATACAGCTCTCAATACTAATCTCAACAACAGGAGAAAAATATCCTTCCTATGAATTTTAACTTTTTCAGCGTCTTCTTTTTAATGTCCATTGTATAAATTAACGTTTACACGGTCGTTTGTATTGTAACGAATTTGAAAGGAATAGCACGTTGTTGTTCACTTGCTGACACAGTTCATGAACAATACGTTGAACAAAGAGCCGTCGTAACGGCCACGGGTTTAGAATCGGCCGAGATGCGACCCGGCATTTCGGTCAGAACTCGGATTACTCACATGTTCCGTTATAAACATTGCACATAAACAAGCTCGCTACTGAGAAGCTGGCGCCATGTTTTATTTTATGTAAGAAGTGTTTTTAAAATAATCGACGGAAATATTTTTTCTGTGTCCAAGTGATGAAAGAAGGAGGCTTGAGTGTTGCACACGTCAGTTTATTTCTGTGTAAGGTTTTAATGAAACAATGTTTTGTTTCTATATAAGACAAATATTAAGTATCGTTTTTTTTTCACTGCAAGGAAACGTTGTTCTAACAGTTCTCTGATAAAATGACTGCCGTTTATAAAAAAATTTAATAACTTCTAAAATAAAAAACCTAAAGTTAATAACTATAAAACTTAATAATAAAACGAATTTGAATATAGCTTTGCTAAAAGTAAGTAGTTGCACTTTCTAAGCATAATGAGGGAAATATTTAAATACACTAGGTACTTGACCGAAATGTAGAAAGTAGTTGTATTTACAAAATTTCTCTTCGTTGTTTCTTGCACACAAAAAAACTTCTGTGTCTTTCTAATGCTGAGAACGATAAGCTTGTTTGGCTAGTAGTTATGTAACGTGTCAAAGAGTGAATAGTGAATGTTGATGAACGTAAATAAAAAGGATAGTATGACAGGGGTCACGCTTGATGGTTTGCGTCAAACGCATCTCACAATGAGGAACCGACGCGCCCGCGTCCGATGCGATGCGACGTCGCGCCCACGCGGAATACGGACGCGGAACTGTTACATTTTTCGTGCATCAATTAGTGATTCCTAGTTTTTGTCTTATCAAGGAAGCAATGGGAATGGTGCTCGGGCGGTCGCCATTTCGCGCCGCAAGCTCGCCGCGATCGGACGTGCTCTCGCCGTTACTGTTACAATTATATGGAAATAAATTAATCTATCGATAATACAACTCGTGCGCTCGTGAACATCGTAAATTTTCCGTTTGGTGTTTTCGATTGTGCGAAGATGGTGACGTCCGATGCGTTCTCGTGTGTTGTGCAAGCGGGTGATAACGGGGTGATATAGTGCAGTGCTGTGGAGTAATGTTACAGACGCCGTATGGTACTGCGTTTGTCTGACATTGGTCAATCATTACTGCGTTATCAGCGATGCCGAACGACAGACGAACAAGGGTAAGGCGGTCGTAACTTTGTGTCGTGTTCACTTCATATTCTATACAATTGTACAAAGTAGTCGTTTTATGAAGCGCATGCGCACACGTCGTGAAATATAAACGATTTATATGGACGAGCGTTTGACATGAAAATTAATATTTTTTGTTTCTTTATTGTTTTCAGAGGGTTTTATAAATAAAATAGGTCCAGCGCGATCACCACTTGCATAAGTGACGGTCGATGGTCAAGTAACAGGCTTATGAATTTGGACAGGCTGTTTCACATAGTGGCTCATGAAATCTTAATGAAATGTTCTGGAGCAGTATGGTGCATCCTTAGGCCTCGCCTAGCTGTTACTTCCATAAACCGTTCACAAAAACAATTTAATTGAAAGAATTGAATTTCTTATTATTTTTATCTAGTATTGGAACAGTAAGTAGTGATAGCCTAGTGGTTAAGAATTCAGCCTCTCACTCCGGGGATGCTGGGTTCAAATACATGGCGCGCATCTCTTTACAAAAGTGCGTTTTAAATTTAAATATTTCTTGCTAACGGTGAAGGAAAACATCGTAAGGAAACCTGCATGCCTTATAATTTATGAAAAAAAATAATAATTTCTAAGGTGTGTGAAGTCCGCCAACCCGCACTTGGCCAGCGTGGCGGACTACGGCCTTAACCCTCTCAATATG
>DWJK01006914.1:0-10186 GCA_018248815.1 Croniades pieria auraria
GACGCCCTCCGGCCCGGTGGGATGACGATCTGCGAAAGGCTGCAGGCAGATGCTGGATGCGACAAGCAGAGGACAGGGCGCGATGACGCTCATTAGGAGAGGCCTATGTCCAGCAGTGGATCATTGAATACTATAACTAAAAATTTTAATTTACCCACCTACAGCAATGGGTGCTTCAGTCCATTTAATAGTTTTCTTAATTTCAATTTCTTCAGCCTCTTCTACAAGCACAGACGTATTATCACGGCCAAGCAAGAAAGAAGTTTCTGAATATTTTGCTACTGTTGGTTCCAACATTCTCGAGCTACTTGTTGGAAATAGTTCTTTTGGATTTCTTGAAGCGAGCTAAATTGTAACGATAATCAAAATTAATTTATTTCTTCTACTTACTAGTTAGAGTACACAATCTAGTTTAATAGAGCTACAAACATTAATGAGGAATTATTAGTGATTTAGAATTGACGACGACTTGATTATGAGTAGCTTGACATCATTATATAATTATTTACATATAATTTCATAAGAATTTTTACATCAGCTTCGGCTCATATCATCTAAAAATTTATACATGTTTTATTAAATGTTTTGAAAAAATAACATAACCGTTGACACCAACAAGACAATGATTGTACAATGTTTAAAAATATACTGACATCAAATAAAACATATTCTCCTTTGAATCCCACACACAAGTATTCCTGGCCCCAGGCCATCACCTTCGGAACATCTGGTATCGTGAAATCATATAGATGCTTTTTGAATTCCCTGTTCTTCCCATAGTACAACTGAAGTTTTCTTCTGACGGCAACACACAGATGTACAATAGAATTGTTTTCTCCAGTCATAGATGTTGCAGACTGAAAAGAAAAGTGCAATGTTTTCTAATAACTATAGTATTTAACTAAATTACCCAGGGATGTGATTTAACAACCTGACTAGCTCATTACATTTGATACACATCAATTGTGGAATGTAGGCCGATAAGCAATTTATTACACATAACATGACTACTATAGTTTATAATTGACTGAAAGATTTTAGATTACTTAGTATTTCAATTTACAACATCAACTGTCATAAACTGTAGTAAGAAATCCAGGTTAATACCTTATTGTCTATTGTGAAGAGTGATGCACCTTTTGTCTCCGGGAAGGTATTCACCAATGGAAAGTTAACACCTTTTATATCATATGTGGATAGTACATTGTCCGTCAAACATATCAAAAGGTTGTTTTCTAAAATGAATAACAAGGTGAGTTATAATATCTGCTTAACTTTTTGCAATAGTCCCTGACATAATTGGCAGAGCAAAGAAGGTAGGACGAAGTTAGGCAGAAATGTAACATCACACCTATAATCCCTCAAGGGGTAGGTAGAGGAGTGAAGTGCACTCCCACATTCCCTATCCCTTATCCCTATGGAATAGGTGGTGAGCCTATTGCCATATACTGGGCACAGATTCAAACTCCGAGTCCCTATTAAAAATTCTAAATTAGAAAAATCAAATAGTACCCCACCTGGGATTTGACCCGAGATTTTGATTAGGACCCAGGACACAGTCATGCTTGCAAACACTCGACCAATGAGACAGTCAAAGCCAAATTGGGCAGACCTCATTTAATATTAATAAGACTGATAAATTACATATATACATTTCAAAATATAAAATTAGGTACAAGCATAGGCTGATTCCACAAATATATAAGGCTGTCAAGGTAAATAAAAAATAAGACCAACCCGATAAGTAAATAAACATTCCTGATAATTTGCTACTGATGTCCACCCTCAAAACACCACCCACATGCTATTTTACCTATGTTTAAAACAATTCATAATCAGCTCTATTCTCTACACTATTATATACACTCCCAGTGTTCTGTCATGACGTTTACATCATGTACATACCTGGTATCACATCTATTTGCTGTATAGGTTTCTTGCTAAAATTTTTACAATATCTAAGTATTTGCAGTTCATATTTTTGATTTCCATTGTCACCAGATAAAGAATACATTAATAAATGACCTTGTCTAGTTCCCAGCAGGAGAACTCCATCTAAAAATGTGCAACAAACGATCAAAAAACCTCTAATTTTAGGCATCATTTATAAAAATATCTTAAAAACTAAGGTATTTTCAGTCACCATACTTACCATAGGCTGCAATAGCTTCTATTTGTACTGTGGCAGTGAGAAGATGTGTTACTTCATAGGCCTCATGCATTGCTTAAGTTTTAAAGATTTGCTTTATTTGGATAGGCAAATCAACTCGATATGTAACTCGATAAAGTTCTCCTCGAAACCTTTACTTTGTACCATTAAAAAAAGTCAAGAAAACGCACCACTGTGTATTATTTATTCACAGCAGAAAAAAAATACGAAGTGAATTGATTAAAAAATTATCTGGTATAATATCTACTCAATAATGTACTGAAATTTGTTCATAATGCATAGAAATCTAACACTTCAATCTTCTGACAGTATGTGTCAATATTGACAAGCATCAATGAATACAACAGATTCAAAAAGAAGAAATTGTGGAACGTAGAAAACGATTAACATTCTTCTATTCAGAACGAAGAAATTTTTTCATTTCAAACCGAAATATTTATGTTTTGTAATTTTGAGTAATAATTCTAATCTTTTAAAATAACTTTAAGATTAAAAAATTTTAATATATTTTTGTGGTGTTCTTAGACAATATTGTCTTGTCAACGATGTGCGGGCATGCTTAGATAGAGCAGTGAAGCTGCAAATCCAACCCCGTTCTATTTGTACCTACCTACTACGGAGTAGTACTGACACCTAATGGCAATATTAGTAATTAAAATCGAGTGAGTTTGAAATCTTCAGCAATTGTCTTAATATCAGACCTACGGCAAAAACGTTTATGTAAAGTAGGTAGGTAATTAAACAATTAATATAGTTTTTATCTCTTCTTCATTATATTTTATGTAACTAAGTAGCAGCTTTATAATAACGTTGATTAGTAGAAATAATAAAAAAACGGTAGGTAAAATTAAAAATAAGCATTTTTATTTTACATAATAATCAGATGTATTTTCTAAAGTTACTTCGGTAAACACGTTATAACATTACTAACAGTAGTTTGTAAATTTTTCTTTCTCTTTTGCCCTTTTATTTTGCGCTCAAATCACATTAATATGAAATATATTGTAAAATATGAACCCAATAACGGGAAAGTTTTTTGTTTATTACAAACACTAGAAATTAAATTATTACTGTAAATATAATGTATATGTACTGGATATAAAATTTTGACAGTGAAATAAAAAGCCATGCCTTACTATTCATTTAATATTTACTTTATAATTATGTTATTTTCATTCATAACTAACAACGATATGGGTGTTACGATGTATTCAAATTCAGTAAAACAAATTAAAACAAAATACAAATTTCACTCACTATTAAATTTAATATTACAGTACTAGTTATAAGAAAACGATTTTCACTTTAAATAATTTATATAAGTCAACCTCATTTCGAAGTGTGATCTTACGGAAAATTCCCATGTATTAAACGTGCACGCAAATCGTGAAAGTGAGAATTCAGTGGGATAAAGACGTTCCGATAACATCGCTTCAATCATTCAGGTCACTAGTATGTCTTAACTTTTTACACAGAGGATCTTTAGAAGCAACGTCGATTACAAAATTCATATTAGATAGACTTAATAAAATATGCATATCTAAACTATCGTACTCCTCACCGAGCCCGGGCCGACGGCGGGCGGCGGCCGAGGGCTCGCATTACTCAAAGTCATACCATAAAGATAATTATAATATATTTACACGAATTATAAAGGTGTGTCAGCAAACCGATAGCTTCAGGGACGACAACTAAGCTCCACTAGGTGTGATTTGAAATCGTGCGCCGAGCGCATTACAATTCTCTTAACACACTACGAATTTATACGTAATTAGTACATACATATAGTAATACAAGTGTTGTATGATATACGGGCGGCAGCTCGGGCCGCGGCCGATGGTAACGCTTGTCCGAGTCCAATAACGAAGTTCCTTGCGACATTACCTGCGCTCGCCCAAGACCATTTAAGCAAAAGTACACCATGCTCCACAGCTGCCTAATTAGTAATGGTCCTAAGCTCTAATTAAGACTGGTGCGAGAGGTAATTAAAACGACATGGTTACGCTTTAAAGCTACATCTAAACCATGAATAAGATTTCTTTAGTCCTATAATTATAGGCATTTAAACACCTTTTACCTAATTTGTAACTGTATGCCATATTTAAGTGCAAAATGAAATTACTCGAATACTTAAAACTATCACAATGAATTTAATTATTTTAACATTGTTTATAAATGACTACTAATAAGTGTATTAATGACAAATTTTACATAGCAGAAATATCATTCATTGAATATAGAATACAATATTATCGAAAAAACTATGATGTTACAATAGGACATCGACAGTGCTATAAGATAAGTTACATTTATCCAGCGCTGGATACGACAAGGTAAGGTACACCGCGATAAACACATTCAGTTGCCCAAATAAACAAGTAACTATGTAGTACATCTAAAATTTTATATTCTTTGAATTGTTTATACAAATACATAATATTCTGAGATATTATTAAATATTAAAATTATCTTGAGAGATCAGTTTACGCTAGTTATAAAAATTTACAAGTATGCTTTTTATGTATGCAATAAAACGTCGTCTGATAAATTACATCGTCGACGTAACACTCGGCATACACCTCGGACGAGTCCCCGAGCGGCGATACTCTCCGACGACAATAAATATTCTAATGCACTACTGAATGTCTTCCCTAACGAATACACGGCCCAAGCAAGGGAGGATCCTCACTACAATATCATGCGACTATCTGTCAACGGACGACCCTAGCGAACCGAGCGGCCCCGCCGCGCCGGCGGCCGGCGACGAACTAAAACAATACAATTTATCCAGATGACGATCTGTCGTTTGCCCAATATAAACGTCGAAGCGCAGCATTCGAGTATGTACACGGAAAGAAGTTATTTGAGCTTACAAAAGTACAAAGTAATCACGCAGCGACGGTCAAGAATCTACGGCGGATTTACCCTCTCGCCGACTACGACAGCTCAAGCCTTATCACGATCGCACTACAGTATCACACGATTACTCGCCGAAAACACCTATTATGCATTATAATTTTCCCGATGGCCAACACGAAAAGTACTATCACTAAGTAGCATGCGAGCGCGCCGCCGCCTACGGCGCGCCCCCCGCGCCCCCCGCGCCCCCCGCGCCCCCCGCGCCGCCCGCCGCCGCACCGCCCGCCGCCGCCTCGCCTGCGGACACCACACACAGCTATAGTGCATTACACGACACATCATCTACCTAGAAACGAACGCCCCTCCACCTAGCACGAGTGTTGCGACGGGTGAAAATAAACGCTCATTGCGACACTTGTGTGTGTGCGCCGTGTTCATTGTGAACTTAGGGGAACCCGCACGTTCACAGGTCGACTAGTCGTGCGATCAGTTCAGATATCTGCATCTACGCGCGGGAGCGGCGCTCGGTACACATGTACGTACGACGCATCCGCTCGGTTGTGACGCGCATCAATAGCTGGCCGACAGATCCAGACATCGGCCGTTTGGTACACTGTTTGTACACGTCTATTGTGTGATTGCGTTCCTACGGCGACTTTGCAAGCAAGTGAAGTAACGATGGAAGGGCGTTCGGTTTCAAAGTAGACGATCTCTACGTTCTTAAGTCTAATCGTCGTTTAGTTCAGGAGTTGGCAGCCCTACCAACGTGAGAAACGGTAATGATTACTGATTAATATTCAACTTTTCGCTTAAATTATTTGACCTCATTGATATACTATCCGCTACAAACCGGGTTAATTTGTGGATCAGCGGAATAACTGTTCAGAAATAGATAAAACTTTTACATCAAATTATTCATGTTTCTATTTATTTATTTTTAATATTTATTTAAAGATCAAAGATTTTTCTCTATCCCGGGTGCAGCAGCGGTGTACAAGCATTAAGAATGTTTGTAGATTAAAAGCTAGTTTTCTGCTGACTCCTGAACTAAAGTTAAGATGATCGCTAATGGCAACCCTCGCCGCCGGCGTGCAGGCGACACGCGCCAGGGGCGAGCCGCTGACGCTCACAGGGGGCGAGCTCAATACCTCTCCTACTATGTATGCATATTCAATACAAATGCAGTCGTTCTAAATATATAAAATTAAAAAATGCAGTTGTGGACTTATCCGGAAAGGATGTAATTAGGATTAGTATCATCTGCACTCGAATGGAATAGTAGGTGTTTTTCTTTTGCAAGCATTTCGATCGTTCTGGTTCGTTATATTAACAATTTTTAAATTTTTATCAAAAAAGTAAATAGAACAATGCAGACTAGCTGATTCTTAACAGCGCTACCGTTCGATAATAACACAGTAAAATTTGTATCGAATTTCAATCGGGGCTACGACCGCAGCGCAACCCGGCGCAGGCGGCGCCACTCGTCCTATTGCACAAGGGGAGAAAACCATCGTCGCATCGTGTACGGCAATCGGCTAGTCTAGAGTACCGTGCGCGTCGAGGTCGGCGGGCGGCGGCGGGTGCGCGGGGTGCGGGGGGTGCGCGGAGGCGGAGGGCGCGTCGGCGGCGGGCGCGGCGCGCGGCTTGAGGAAGTCGTTGAGCGAGGGCTGGATGGCCAGCTCGTAGTCCGTGAAGTTGAAGAGCGGCGGCAGCGCGCGGCCGTTGGGCAGGCGCGCGGCGGGCTCGCGCAGCTCGTCGAAGAAGCCGTGCGCGCAGGCCTGCAGCGGCGACAGGCGCGCGCCGGGCGTGTACTCCAGCAGCCGCGACACCAGCGAGATGGCGTCGGGCGGCGTGCAGGCGCGGAACACCTGCGCCGCCACCAGCGTTAGCTCCCCGCCCGTCCTCCGCCGCGGCGATGAATATCGATACGGCAATTAAAGAATTGTACTGAGAGGCGTACGTCGAAATGCCCCTGTACTATTCTTTTACGTGTCGTATCGATACGTTGCAATACGCTACCTCTTATTTTAACCGAGCATAATTTTATCTCTCTCGAAGTATAAGGGTGTCCCATAAGTTTCTTCCCTTTTTTGGTGTGAAATGAATACACGATATTTTTTGTTTACGATGGATTTATTATGTTATATGTGAACTTTTCTATTTTATAACCTTCTTCCATCCCTCAGGAAACCTCATTATGCGCTCCTTCCAAAATTGTTGAAACTTGCAAAATATTCATCTAGATGCGTTTTTATTTCGCTTATGGATATGAAAGATTTTCCACGGAGAAAATTTTTTAAGGAGAGGAACAAGTAGTAATCGGATGAAGCAACGTCTGGGGAGTATGAAGGATGAGGTAGAACTTCTCAATCAAGCTGTCATAATTTTTGCCTTACGACTAACGCACCATGCGGTCTTGCGTTGTAGTGATGGAAAACGACGCCTCGTCGGTTCGCCAATTCTGGCCGTTTTTCTGCTATGACAACTTTGATCCAGTTGATTGCAATATTTGTCAGCATTGATCGTATCACCTTGAGGAAGGAGCTCGTAGGACACTACATCTTTCTAGTCCTACCAAATGCACAGAAGAACCTTCTTCGGATGAAGTCCGGGCTTCGCAACATTTGAAGGTCTATTTTCTTTGAACCAAGGGCGTTTTCGATGCACATTTTGGTAGAAAATCCAAGTCTCATCTCCAGTGACAAGCCTCTTTAAAAAAGGATGCCTTTCATGTCGCCGGTAAAGCAAATCGCACGTAGAGACGTGGTTCATAAGGCCGGTCTCCATCAATAGGTGTGAAACCCAAAGTTCATATCGATTCGCATATCCCATCTTGATTAAATGCTTATGTACCGTTATCTTGGGAATATTAGTGGCATCCACTATCTTACGCACACTATATCGTGGATTTTCAGTGAGCAGTCTTGATAATGTCCGTATCAGTCGTTGCTCGGCGGCCGCTGCTGTCTTCATCTTTCAACTAGAAATTGCCAGCTCTAAATTTCTTAAACCAATTGCGGACGGTCGTAATAGTGGTAGTACCACTCCCGTAAACCGGGCAAATCTCGTCTGCAGTATCATTTGCACTATTGCTTTTTTTAAAGCAATTAAGCATAACATGCCCCAAATGCATCTTTTGGCTCTCCATATTGAACGATGCAGAACAAAATTTAAGAGACTTTGTTACCAACGAAACGTACTTTAAAACAGCTCTGGGACGAGTGAAACCGATGCCATAGACGGCTAAGAGATAAGCCTGCATGTTTATATAAACACAACCACTTAGAGTCACTCATAGCGTGGCGCGGAAAAAACTTATGGGACAACCTGATATTTCTACATATTATACTGCTTAAAGCGGTTTTTAATTAAATATTATTAATTTAATGACATTTTCATATTTTGAGATGTGACCGACTTTTATCTGTTCAAATATTCCAAAATTACAAGCACGGTGTACTTTGAGTGGTAAAAGATTTCAAAAGATACCGGTGATACATAATAAAGTTTCAAGAAAAAATTATAGCAAATGACGTTAGCGATAGAGTAACGCATAATTTTATGAAAAGATGAATATGAAAAGTATGTATATAATATGTACATTGTTATTGGTTAAAACACATTTACAAACCGTAGGGAAGATACGATTCCCATTATGGTAATGAGAGGGTCGTACGAGGCGATCCGTGGCGAATTCGATATTAATTAAATGGAGGAGGCACAGTTGCAGTAACACGACGAGTGATAACAGTGAACATCGGTAATTAGAGCAAACGACACTCAAGAGTAGCACGGCCGACGCACACCGAACACCAGCCCGCGGCGCCGCAGACCATTAAGTCTTCATCTATATTCAACTCATGCCCGAGGCTGCACTGCCGGTGCCGACCGACGCTATTGTATTCGCATTTTGACACACGATCCAAATTAATATTACTTCAGTTACTATCAGAATGTAGTACCGACCGTTACGACAATATTTATATTCGGCTACTGATAGTGAAAAAACCTAAAAGCTTTTTTATAATATAGGAGCGAAATTTTTTAAATTTTTTTACAATTTGCAAATTATATTTCAGAACGTATCCTTTAAAAATTGAACCGTGTATAAAATACGAATAAATCGTCACTAAATGCCTTCATAATTAAACTAAGGAATTAGTCGAATCGAAAACAACTCAAAGCGAAAATCGATGAGAGAACTTTACAAGAATGAGTTAATTTACGACGAGATATGTTAAGAATTTTCGATCAAACAACTATGGCGGAATAACAGCATGAATGTATGAAGGCATTTAGGTGAGGTGTGTGGCGGCCATAGGAGCGGCTTACTCTGATGCGCTGGTGATCAGTGGCGGACTTGGGCATCGTCATTCGCTCCAACATGAACTGAAATGACGGGGTCTATGTAACCATACAGACAAGTGAACAAAACAGCCTTTAGCGTTAAAAAAAATATTTTAATGTGTTTGAACCTATAACTATGTTGGTTTATTGAAGAATGTTTTTCCTTCACAGAAATGGAACTTAAAATTAATGATAGATGTCATAAGTTTAATATGTATACTTATTTATATTTGTTTGGAAATGGGATAATGTTTAAGGTTTCTTACCTTCGCCCATGGATGGCTCTTGATTTGTGGAAATTTGAATTCTGTGTAGTTCGGATTCATCTCACGGATCTGTTCTCGTGTTGGTGTGCCGAGTACCTGCAAATGCATAAAACCAGTCGGTTATTATGTGTATTATATATGCATCGATTTTTTTTTTCATTTCCCGTAAATATTGTAACAAAAGTACTTTAAACTAGGAAGTTTGATTTAAATCTATGTTTAATATGTAAAAATGGGTTTATAATGCGACTGTTTTCAATAAAAAAAGAATTTCTTGCAAACCTTTTCTTTCAAGGCATGCATTTTATTTTACACACGTTTAATAAAGAAAATCTACCAACAGACACTTGCCCAGATTGGGCGACTATGCCCTCAACTTTTTTATTATGAGAAACTTCCGGTGTCCAACGATAAATGGAACGATAAATGGGTTAATGATGATTAAAGATATAAAAACCAAGCGTTTAAATTTGTTTCCGTTTTTCCTTTATAACGTAAGTATAGAGATAATTTAGTTTCAATATTAAGTTTATAAATTGTAGTG
>DWJK01006915.1:0-10186 GCA_018248815.1 Croniades pieria auraria
TACGTTTCCGTTTTATAATGGAATAGGCGGTGAGTCTATTGCGGTACACCGGACACAGATCCAGACTCTAAGCTACTAGAAATTTCTATTAAAAAGTACATGCCCCGCGATTTGAACCCAGGACCTCTTGATTAGCAGTCGCACTTGCGAGCACTCGCTCGATCAATGAAGCCGTTTTATATATGCAATAAAAACATATTTAACCATTTGAAGTCATGAGATGAGTACATGTGTCCAGACTCTTAGATATACTTATACGAAGATAAGAAGTCTAGGAGATGTACTTCAAGGTGGCGCTGATATTCCTTGAATAAATCGAGAATTGTAGAGTCATGCAACTCGCTGAGAATCGTGAAAATCTAAATGTGAAAATTAGTAACGATATTTTCTCCACTTGAAAGCGTCTTACGATTTACAAATTGGATTCAGTTATTTGAATGACGAGTTCAATTTATAAATAGATTATGTTATTAATTCTCTACAAAACATTTTCCCTACATTTTTAAAAATATCTATATTGCATATGTGTAGAGGTAGTTTATCAGCTGTATAGTTACCAATATTTAAATTCATGTAAAAAAAACGTAACGTCACGCCTATAAACCCCGAAAGGGTAGGCAGAGGTGGGTAGTACACTCCCACGTTTCAACAGTTACGTTTAAGTCCCATGTAAATAGATAGTGAGCCTATTGCTTTACACCGGGCATAAATCCGGATTCCGAGTCACTACTACAAATTCTAAATTAGAAGAATCCAATAGTACCCGACCCGGGATTTGAATTCAGGACCTCCCGATCGGCAGTCGCGCTTGCAACCACTCGACCAACGAGGCAGTCTATTCAGATAATCTAAAATTAGATTCAGATAATCTAAAATTATGTGACCGTTTGTGGATATGTCTCGAAATATTTATTATTAATTTATACATAACATTGGTTATTATATGTATATCATATACATAATATCGATACGAAGAACTGAAGATCGAGCTCAGTGGCATGCTATTGGAGAGGCCTATAGCCAGCAGTGAACGGGAGTTGGCTGACAATGATCATTATCACATAATATGAATGAATCATAGCAGTTTTGATTAGCTTCATTATTATATTTAAAAAACTTCAATATAATTTCGGTTACCTTTTGTACCTTGCTAACTGTTATGTTATTATTATAAAGTAACTAAAACTACCTTAATTTGGCTTTTCTAAGAGAATATTATGTTTTCTATATATTACAAATATATTCCGTGGTTCCCAAAAAAAATAATTAAGAATAAAGTCATTATTTTGATTGTGATATATCAATACAAATAGATTACGTTCAGTCACTTATTTGGGATAATAATATTAGTACTACACCTATAAATTAAAGTTCGAATTTTAAAAAATCTCATTTAAAATTCAATAAGTCTTCAAATACTAGGCGATTAAAGTATAATCATTCAGTCATCCAACTCCACAAACTGCTTCTCATTGGCCTCATTTGAATGGTAAGTTTGTCAAACACTCGTTCCCAAATTAATTCTTGTATTGAGCAACTTGTGAATGAATGCAGTGAGCGGTGAGCGAGTGAGTCGGTCAGCAGATATTACCATTAACTCATTGATTATCAGCTAATAAACGAGTTCCCAAAGGCGCCACTCGCGTCGTTACTATGCCCATCAATTTAGATATGTAAAGTAGTAATTTTTTTATGTCTAGATATATACAATTTATGCGTTTGAATATTTATTAATGGCGTTTTATATTGTTCATAATTATACTCGCTTAACATACAGCTATGCGACGTCCTATAGTGAATAAACCCATAAAAACTACGCTGGTACGAAAATAATATTTTAAAATAATGTGATTTTGTATAACTTGATGTAATACATTATATTGATTTGTGTAAAAAGTTTCATCAACACCCCACGTATTTAAAAACATTACTTCGTTTAGCTAAATTTTATTGGATTTATTTTTGGTTAGCTCAATCCTATGTTAAATTTCTTAAAAAAAGTTTTTACCATTTTACATTTAAGAGTAAAGAATATTTTCTCTTTTATTTATTCAAATCTTGATTAGGGATTCATTATTAATGAGACCAAGATAGCCGTCATAGATCTATACATCAAAGCTCGACATCACAGCACTTATCCCGTCATTAGTGGTAGTCGGCCTCCACTAAAAGTAATTTAGCTATCGTATCCAAAAAGTATCCTAAAACAATTAACAAAACTTAATTCCACGTTAAATCCGTTACGCGCGGCCGCCCACACGAAACGGGCATTAAAAAACTCACGTCCACTAGTCACTATCTCATAAGACACGCACACAAAATAAAATCTTCAAGAAGCACGCACACAAGCGCACGCCACCCATTAGTATGTGTTAGCTGCGCGTGCTCGCCACTCGCTCCACGGCTTCTTATTATTATTATTTATTGTTGAATAATGTGAATGGTAATGCGTGGTTGTTCACGATCCCGCATAACACCTGCCGTCTTTTCCCACAGTCGACGCTGACGGGCTGAGGGCGCGCGCGCAGGAAGTGCGAGCGAGATGCACGACGCGCGTGTGGTGCACGCGTGCGACCGGACCGGCTATAGTGCGCCCGAGCGAGACAAAAGGGATAGATAGCGGCGATAGCGTAGCGCGTAGCGTCGTAGCACTGAACAAAAAAACAAAACCGACTTTAGCAAATGCAATTAATGACGTTGCGCCGCCGGTCCTCGATGTTTTGAGTTAATTGAAAGCGCTGAATAAATTTAGCGGCAAGGCAGCGCCGAGGACGGATCAACTTGTCATGTAAGACTTTCGGCGTAGAATTGGAAATGTACTTCAATTTAGCGGACATGCCTTTTAATGGAAACACGATAATTCATTTATCGAAAGACGTTGTAGAATATAAAGGCTGTTGTAAAGCGAGAGGTGATTACAGATATATTGTCTTGTCTATTCGTGTCCATTAATTTTAATGAACTGATGTTTAAGCATGCAAGATACGAAGCCCATCAAATTCCTACTTGAGTGATTTTTGTTTTATTACTTTTCGATAGCATTTTACGATTTCTGTTAGTAATGCATAGATATTATCGAAGGCCCATAATAAATACATTGTTAAAAAGAAAAGGTAAAGATATATAGAACAATAAGATTGTACACTATGTCATCCCAAACCCGCACGCGTGAAGATTATTGACAAAAATCCCCTTTTGGATATTTAAGTCTAGCACGGAACAGATATAGGCTGATAATGATAAAACAAAATTTTTTGGAAAGCGAGTATTTTTTTTCATAGCATTGCACGCAAATTGTTATGGAGTTAATAATGCCTTTTAAGGGGAGGCAGCGTCAAGGTTATAATAACGCACTTGGCGACCACGACACCCGAGTATGCCATGCAATTTATTATTTAAATTAACCGTTTTTTAATAATCCCGCTTGTAGGCCTCAGGCAGTGAAAGGTTTAAGGCATTATCTGGATTCCAGTAAAGGTAAGGTGAGTTGATTACTTCATTTGGGATTGGTGGGTAGTTCACCCAAATGTCTAGAGAGTTGGTGCGATAAAAAACGAGAATATGGCTTTCGACTTCAATTCGAATTAATGTTACAATGATAAAAGGTAGGAAATAGGTTAGGTAAGGTATGTAATACTGTAAAAACTTAGAATTAAGAAGAAGTACTTAGATAAATTTTAAGTTGGATAGAGGCTCACAGTGTCGTATGTAAATATGCTCCATTATCTATGACTGACCTGTTGCGTCAGTGGTCAATTAGCCCGACTACTGAGGCGGGGTTAGTGGGTTCATTTCCTACCCAAAACAAATTTATGTGTCATGAGAGCGAGTATAAGTTTTGTTTCGATGCGAAATTATTTAAGTAAGATTTAGAAACATGTATGTACATATTTGTCAAATGTTTGGGAACAGATGGCTGCGTGGGAGTTGTCTCTGCATACCAAACATTATTTTTATTATGCCATATTATGCAACATGAGTATACTTAACTGAAAGGAATTTGTTATAAACTGAAGACAGATGTCATCACACTCACATACACACAGAACTTTGACGTACACAAATTAATTATAATATATTTTAATGATCATTAATGTAATCGCAAGTAAGTCATTTGTAATAAGCATCCAAACGGAACAAATAGGAATATTGTCATTAAAGTATCGAATTGCGTTTTCTTATAAATACTTATTGCAACATTTGCGTTCTAAAGCAAGAAATGCTTTTGAAATTGTCGGAATTTTCCTGTAGAAAAACTTGTAGGACAATAGGACTGCGTTGTGAAGAAGCCACCATGTGAATAGACACCCCGGATGTGCGCAATTTAGTTAAGTCCAGCCCATTGAGTACTTCCATAGTTAAATTAACAATAAAAGTTGCTCATCCCGTCTACTCATCGCATTGCTACCGTCAAATTAATTTTTCATGCCATTCTAACCTTTATTCCTATGCGAGAAGTACCAGGATTGGATGACAGAGCTGTTGTAACAAGTTTGTCCTGAACAGAGATTGTCCACCATGTAGGTCAGTCTATTAAATCGGGTTGGGGCCGGATGCACCGATCGTGTTACAAAGATTTTTACAAAAACATCTCTTTGCGTTACATCATCGGCGTCGAGGGTGGCGTCGATTAATGTTGCCAGCATATCGCATGTTTATATGGCAGCTTAAATTGTTGTTGCCATATTCGAAAAGGTAGAGTTCGGTTAATTGGACACGACATTTACTGTCTTATACTTGCATGTTTTTTAAAATATTACATTTACTTTTAGGAATGTTTTGTTCTGTAAATCAAAATATAATTTTTGGCAGTTTTTTTTTTGGCGGTACTATTTATTATTGAATTTTTTTTAGGAAGTTCTATATAAATTTATCGGTACATAATTATTACGGGCAATGCGACTCAAAGTAATTAAAGTAAGTAATTAAGACTCGAAGTAATAAAAACAACACGTTAGAAGAACTTCATTGCCTTAGATTGTTTCTAAATACTAGTTATATGTATTACGCAATTTATTAATTTTAATATCGACCAATTGCACCGTATGATTTCAGTGTTGTAGCAGTAATATTTTTCATAAGAAGCAGCTGGGTTCAATTTAGTATTACGTCTTACGAGTATTATCCTATAGTACGATAGCGCATTAATGAATCACAGCATACGACAGGGACTTCCAGGTCGTTGGGTTCACGCCTCACCAGGCTTAGGGCCTCAATGGCTGACTTTTTGCGCCATTTGGCTGCTTGCGGGGTCAGTGTGGCCGCCAAATGTGGCTATCTGCCGAGTAACCCGACCTGTGAAAGTCGATACTTCGAGCCGAGATTCATGCACATGTCTGACTTAAAACCCGACTAAGGAGGTATTTTTTACCGCCTTCCTTGTTTACAACGCGATAACTCAACCGTGAGCCGTTATTTTAAACGTTCGAAAAGCACGCGTCTTATGTTCCTTGAAGCGATGTCATTACGACGCTTCAATAATCTCACCATAATTTATTACAATGTAATCGTGACTGTCGGACCGCTCGCGATTGCGAAATAACAAACGGCTCTTAAATACAGTAGCAACGAGTCTCGCCCGTTGCCACCTCGGTGATAAATCAACATCTCCATTACAATTTTAATCTTACTTTCGAATAAAGAACTATCCGTACGTTCAGTCCCTTTCACGGTTCGTACGACCGAAAGATTCGAATTCGAACGCTCACAAATTATTGTTGGTTCTTGTTATTTTATTGTCGTTTTATTTTTTTGCTTTCTCATTGTGGGGTCTTTCTCGCGCGCGTTTTAAATGCGTCTTGCGTCTCTGTCGCCCTCGCGTTGGTAGTAGTAGCGTCTCGAGCACGTGCGACACGTTAAAGGCAGAGCGTTCCCACGGTCGCGGGCTCGAGCCAGACACCCGCCCCCCGCGTCTCGCCCCGCGCGTGATTCCACTCCGGACACTCGTGCCAATGAAATAAAGTGCCCGCACAGCACGTTCCAATTGCAAAATGCTGTTTGAAGACTTGAACTGACGAAAGTGCGGAAATGGTTACTCTTTCTTAGATTGAGTAACGTTTTCGACTCACAATTCCATTGCGCTGCGAGAGATATTATACTTAATTTAAGGACGTCGTAAGATATTTATGTTGTTTTACAATTGATGACGTTTGTCAACTGTAAAAGAATTATGCGCAAATGACGTAATGCGGATAAAATAAATTAAAATGGGACATATTATTTTATTTATAGTCAACCTTTAGTTTGTTACGTGATTATTAAAAACGTAATTTATTTATGGTAAATATTTTGTCATTTTAAACTAAAAATTAAGAATTAATTCGTCTTATGACGTAATTTTCTTACGAAGGCGGATGCGAAGAGATTTATTTAAACTTTAAAGTTACAGTTTAATCACCTATCTTATTGAAATATGACTGATGTAAAACTCTTTAGAAATGACAGGTTTTTTGTCACATTTCTTGCTGGTTTCGCCCACGCTGAATTTATTTGGGAACTGACAGTGACAAACTTCATAAACGCTGACTAATACTTACTTATCGCATTGACGTCAACGGTTGTTTGTTTAATAAATATTTGAATTTAAGAACAATACAAACAGTATGACAAGAAGCTAAGCCAAGGCCGTTTTAATATAGGTACGTTCATTGCTACATTAAATTTCAATTACCCGTAATTTTTGAATAAAAACATTCTACATATAGTATAGTGAAATGTAGTACAGTTATTTTTAGTAGCTCTAAAAAATTTATTTAAATTTCGGATTTTGAACGTTATTGAGTTTTTAAAAGACTTTTAAAAATCTCTTAATGGCACTACCCTTAGACCACGGACTATTGTGTCTGACATTGACAATATGAACATAAGTGAGATTTTTTTCTGTTGAATGTATGTGTAACATATATACAAAAGTTTAAGTGTCCTATCTACACTCGATTTTTATAAAAAAATTACCACGTCACACAAAACTAGCTATGTTCCTCCTATCAACATATACATTTTCTTTACAATAGTGTTTGAAAAGATTTGCTACTGTTCTTTTGGGCAAGACTTGTAGAAGACAATGAATGCAGTTGCAGAGATATATCATGAGGTCGCGTGGATCGTATTAATCAGGGCTCGTGTTCCGCACGCGACGTATACCTACTTTAACTCAATGAGAAGCAATTCAGTAGAATATCATTTAGATTGGTTTAAATGGTTTTTTATAGATTGTGAACATGCGTCGTTATGTTATATAGAAATAATGACATATACAATGCAATGGTTGGAATGCACGTATCTTGAACAAGTAGTTCAGGGATTTGGTTGATGAGAGAGTCAGAAGTCTTTAAAAACCGCGTGCGCTCTTGAATATATTATTGTATGTAGAAGCAGCTTAGATCTTTGAGGAGAATGATATTTGATACTTAGTTACTCTCTACCTACCCAGTAAGAGATAATATAGCGATATAATAATAACAATCTTCACTTCAGCCTGTACCGTTCCACTGCTGAACATAGGCCTTTCCCAAGGTGTGCCAACACATCCGATCCTCTGCAGATCTCGTGATAATGAAATAATAAAGGTATTTATGTATGTGTATATTTATTATGTACTGAGGACAGGGCGCGATGGCGCTCATTAGGGGAGGCCTATGTCCAGCAGTGGACTGAGATAGGCTGATGATAATGATATATATTTGCTGTTATGTTATACTGTTGCTACTTTCTTTTCGAGTACGCGCTAAATTTGATCTTGCAATGTTAATTTTATATTCTTGGCGCTGTTGGAAGACATGTCTCTAAGGGATAAACAGCGTCATTGTGCAAAATTTCTTCATTATGTTTTTTGTCTTTCAATATTCTCTGTAGATATACAAAATTGTTTAAAAAAAAGTATTGCGGAAGCAACGTATAGTTGCATTGTATTAGTGATGTGAGCGCGTGTCAACGTTTTGGCGCCAACTTTGAGCACGCGTCATTTACAATGTCACTATTGTTAACAATAAAATTGTATTTTATGTAATGCTTCGGGTTAGAAAATTTAAGGGTCAGCATAATAAAACAATGTCAGTCATGGCTGTTGTACTGTGATCGAGTTTGGAAAGAGAATAGTTGTGTATTTGGATACTTGAATGTCTTATCATTTTAATGATATAGTGTGTAACGTTCATTAATGTAATGGAATGTAGTGTAGTGTAATATAATGTATAACTAACATTTTTTTAAAAATCACTTAAGTGTAAAAATTCATGTTAATTGTAAACAATTTATATGTACAATTCGTATGTTTTATGTTTTTACGCGATTTCGTACGCATAGATTTCGTAAGTTATGAAAAAATAAATTGACATAACTTCTTTATTTGTTAACCGATTTAAATGAAAGAAACACTGAATGTTAAGTGAAGCCCATCACAAAATCATCCTCGAAACTGCATTCAAATCGAATAAGCCGTTTCTGAGATTAGCGTGCACAAACATACAGACATACATACAATCAGACGAAATGAAAAAAACATTGTGTTGGGTTCTCTTGCGTATATAAAGGCAAACCATTATGAATTTTTAAATATATTTTCCATGTACAGACAGCGGTCAGTTACAGTTTCATTATATGTATAGACGTCTGGATTACAAGTCATGTCTCTGGCGCCACGTAACGGGCACCGCGATGAAATAGTACATTAGTTACGTCAGTGTAACATAATATGGTGTTAACATTATCTATTTTTAATAGGACTGTAGATAATGAAAATAATTATAATTCTGAGACGTTAAAGTATAGAGTATTTTAGTAGGAAAGTTTACTTTGACAGGTAAATTAGGTGTCGCCCTAGCGGTAACAGTACATGTATTTATGTAAATTATATGTGTGAGTGTATGTTTGTAAGGATGGAGATGAAGGAACTTTTATAATATATATTTTTTTTATTATGTGGTAGGCTAGTGTTTGGTCGCGATCCGCCACGCAAGTGCAAATGCGTCCTAAGCTGGACCATGCATGCTTAAGTAAAGCCTATTCACCCTTGCTTTGAAGAGTCCTGGGTTATACGTGTCCACTGTATAATATTCACTATTGGTTGTTTCTGTCTTGAATTTTTTTGTAGTGGCTCGGAGTCTGGATTTGTGCACAGTACATGGTAATAGGCTGATAAGCTATTCGACAGTGGGACGTAAAAGTAATTGGTGAAACGTGGGAGTGTACTACACTTTTCTGCCTAACTCTTCGGGTGTTACAAGCGTGCTGTTACGTATAAATATATAGCTCAGAATGACACTGGCTGATGCCGGAAATGGGGGAAGTCAGAAGTGTCTAAAACCAAACTGCGTAATGAAGAGTATTATGAGTGTAAAAGGCAGACTGTAAGGACTTTGTCACTGGGTGCTCAATAAATGTAACATCACGCTTGTAAACCCCGAGGGTGTGTAGTACATTTCCACATTTTACCAGTTACGTTTAAGTCCCATGAAATAGGTGGTGAGGATGCGTAATAAATGTATCAAAATAGCTAAAGTATAAGTGCTAAGTAACAGTTTTCAATAGTTTCATAATTGGCAATCATCACACGCTCGCTCACGATAATGTATGAGCGTTCTGGCGGCCGGTGTTCGCGGGCCGTGGGAACGGCGACAGTTGCGCCGGCGCCACCTGCCCCCCGCGCTATAAAACACTACTCGAAAATTCAAATTGGAACGATTTGACCTTCATTTTTTTCGCTCTTTCATTTTTACTTCACAACCCGCAACGTACGCATTACTTCCTAAACGGTTGTGTGGGAGTGTTGGTGGGCGAATTTGCATGTTGCGTCACTGGATTTTCTATGGGACGTGAACTAATGTTGTCGAATAGGTAGTAATTTTTAAATTATTACGTTTCATTACATTTGGAATTACGTATCTCCCTTTATATTTAATAGTCATTTGCAATAGTAAAAAAATTTGCAATTTAACAAAGTCGAGATAAATCATGCTAATTTCTGAACACGTTTCGCCAGTCTTTTTCGATCCTAATTTAACGAAGCAGCGAACACAATTATCCGTTCACTGAAAGCGAAGACGTCAATTATACAGTTGCTTATCTGTATTCAGAGTAGCACGGCCCCTAGATCCGCTAAGTCCGGGTGTATTTTTTTGTGCACGCGTCACCGTTGAACGTAAGTGCACCCAGCTCGCGCCATATGTCGCGTGGATCGTGGGAACGG
>DWJK01006916.1:0-10185 GCA_018248815.1 Croniades pieria auraria
ACACATATATGTGGATATATAAACATAATTATATATATATACTTACGCATATTTTTACACTGAAACTGTATGTATTTGCGCTCATAACACATAATACTATTTGTTCTGGGTGGGAATCGAACACACAGCCTCGGGGCCATCACTCTGTGTTACTAAGTATGGGACTAACGAGCCAGTTGTGTACCACGTGCACACATACATGTGTACGTATTTCACAGGAACGTTTCTCATTTTGAAAAACGAATATTTCAAGTCGCGATAATAACATGAAAATGTATTTAACGCTTAATTGTTCAAGTCGATCGCAAAGCGGTCTTCAATATAATTGGAAGGATTACGTATAGATCAAGAGCTTTTTTATAAAAAACATTTTTTATATTATCTGGCTGCCTCGTTGGTCGAGCGAGTGGTTGCAAGCGCGACTGCAAATCTGGTTCAATTCCTGGGTTGGGTACTATTGGATATTTCTTATTTAAATGTTCTAGTAGAAATTTCTACTAGTGGCTCACAGTCTAGATCTGTGTGTGGGTTAACACCTATTCGATTGTGGGTCGTAACCTTAACTGGCGAAAAGTGGGAGTGTACTACATTTTACTGCCTTCTACTTCCTGGAGTATTTTAGTCTATTTTTTGTACGTACCTACATATTGTCACGTCTATTTTTATTATGGGCGGGGAGATCATGCGCTTTCACGGAAGTAGAATAGGCACAATACATCAAGACCGCTGCCGGTGTGAATTCTTCATCCCTGTAAATAAAAGTTTGATGATATACATATATATAATATCTCACGACGAGTGTTCATACATATACAACATCGCTCGTAATCGCGCAAGTGCTCGCATTTTTGGTTTACAACGAAAGATAATGTAGCCCGAGGCCGCACGGGTGCGTCCGTGGTGATGCGCGGCCGTAATAGGCTCCCTATAGTGAGTAATTCATAATCGTCCAAGATTCGGGGCGGTTAGTAAAATCACACATACATTAAATAAAAAATTAATTATTTTCCACACCTTTATCATTTCACTGTTGGAATATGAATCTCCTCTCATCTTGACAGCGGCACCTCTCATAGCGGATTGCAGACGTCACATACCTTAGAATTTTGTTTTATAAATTCTAGGGTGTGCAGGCTGCTCTTGTTTCACTTCTTACTTTTACAATGTTTTCTTTCACCGTTGGCAAGTGATATTTAAACTTAAACGCACTTTTGTAAAGAGGTGCGCGCCATGGATTCGAACCCAGGACCCCCGGAGAGGCTGAATTCTTAACCACTAGGCTATCTCATATCGTAACAAACGCACAGTGCTGAACAGGTCTACAGAATACTTTAATGATACTTGTCAAATGTCCGTTACATGCGGATTCAGTATATGCAATCCAAGCATTTGATTGATATGTTTCTAAGTGAAACGAAAATATTAAATGTGGAAACAGAATTTGTAGAAAAAGAATTTTTTTATTCGTTAATATATAAAGTTACATTAAGGAACAAAAAATAAAATTCATTCGTTGAAATAGACTTTTGCGTATTTATCATGTTGTGATTTTTACGTGTTCCTTTTAAACGTGGATGTATTGGAATTCGCAGGTAAAATCGATACCAGCAAAATCGTCAATAAAGAGGCTATTTTATGTTAGATAAAAAGTATTCGATAATTATATTTATAGTAAAATGTTAAAATTCATACGAACAATAAAACATAGGAATTGTACTTTAAGTATAGATACATACGTACATGTTAAAAAGTTTTTTATTCTGAAAACATTAAGTTTTGATACTGTATGTCAAAAACAGTTGGTTTACAGTTCTAGGGACGAGTTCACTTTATATCCAAACAATGTTAGTTGTGATGTTTTCACAATGGCTTGTGCGTACATTGTCGTTTCATTTTAAGTTATTTAATGATAAAACTTATTCAAAAGAGACGGTAGTAATACATAAAAATAAAAATCTTTATTGTTTTTGCCTACTAAAATATAAGGGCGATTCATTGGCTATGAATTCGCAGCCGCGATCCCTGTAGCTAAAGCTATCGTACCCTAATATTACTCCTCTGGCTGGAGCGAGAGTTTTTACGATCCGGTTTAAAGTGTGCGCTTTGTCCACACGAGCAGCAATTGGTGTCTGAGCCGACTGCATCTCGTCTTACTGCAGAGGTTCAGTTCCAATTGAAATTTGATGCAGACGCTTTGCAATGTGTACCCGGTATAAAGCAGGTGAGATTGTTTGCTGTTTATGAATATGTACTAAGCGTAACATCACGCGTCTAATCCTCGAATGGGTAGGCAGAGGAGTGTATACACTCTCACGTTTTTCCAGTTACATTAGTAATAAAAAAGTAACATAGTATGAAAATGACTGTGTTTGTTATTTTATCAAAATATTAGTTGATATATCTTATGTAAATGAAACAAATATTTAAAAAAAAACTGAATTCTTTACAAATTTTTTTCAAAACAAGATAAAGTAGTGTCACTCTTAATTATCTCTTGATTTGCGTAACATGTTTTTACGACCTGAAGTTAAAATTGATGACACAAAAGCTACCCAATATATCACCTACCGTTACATATGAATGAATGAATGTTGTAGCAGCTTTACAGCCTTGAGATATAGAAATAATCTATTGTAGTTTAAGCCACCGTCTACACAATATGTATGCAATATGATCGAAATACATAAACTCAAACATTGGTATTGCTGTGTGTGCCGTTTTATCAAAATGCAACGCCGAAAGCACTTTCATAAAACATCGCGCGACTCCCGCAGGCTTTCATGGAAGGCTGATTGCGAGCCCCACAGATAATAAAGTGCCCATGATTCATGGCTGCGATTTAGCCTCCCGTTGGCTCATTGAATCTGTCAGAATTCAGTGACAAAATGTTCAATCTCAACTGAATACTTTACGACAGTATTTTAGATTTTTAAATAAATTGTAGCTATATTTACGCCTTGTCTGCTTTAGTTTTTTATATTAATATATATAGTGTATTTTTAAACAGTGCACCCTTTATTAATTTCTGAACGACATGCAATAATACTGAAACCATGTAGGAGCGGTTTCCGAGGCCCACAGCCAATAAAGTGCCAATGATTCATAGTTGTGATTCAGCCTCTTCTTGACTCATTGATTCGGCTTTACCGTGTAAAGAAAGGTCGAAGATCATAAAAATTTATAGAAGTATTCGACATACGATTTGTGGCTTTCAGATAAATATGACATTGTGATGTCACATAGAGTGTAGTTACAAAATATAATATACTTCCTACATAAGACTATATAAGACAATGTTATATATAGAACTTAGAATCATTACACGATAATTTTTATTCTGTAGTACCTATTGAAAAAAATCAGTAAAATTACTTAAAAACCCGTAAAATGACTTACATTGTATTTCTACACGTATATTGGTTTCAATATATTAAAGGATATACACGTTAAAAGATTTAGTGAGGTGTCAGTTTCAAAGTTTAAAATATTTGTAAAAGTTAGTGCTGAAAGAAACTAGCCACGCTCTAAGCTGCTAGGTCGCATCCCTAACATCTATCAAGGTGGGGATAAAACGCTAAGTAAGCCTAGGATTGAGCGTGAAATATATCGCAAAAGTGACTAAAAGACAACCGTGTAAAATATTGAATTTGTATCTGTTAGCACAGTGTAGATGCAATTTCATATTGTGTATTGTGACGAAACCTCTACAAAATGATTTCGGATTTTGTTATATACATACTAATATATCTTCAACGTCACTTACGGGGTAGGCAGAGAGCACGGATTGCCAAATATCCCTATTCTTGCGTACCCGTTACTGTTCTTCCACATTCATCAATCTCTTCATACATGCACGCCGGTTTCGGAGACTTCCAACTCCCTCATATAATAATAATACTAATAATGTTATATAATAATCTTACTATTAATTGTTTCATGAGTATTTGTCTATCTCCGTTGCGACCTCGCTGCAAGCGACGGGTGCTCATGAGGAAGGACCTCGTACAGGTTCGAAACTAGTCGGCAATCCCGAAAAACGCGCGTGAGTTGAGCCGTTACATTTTTAATCATATTTAATAATCTATATGTAATATTAGTCCCAACATTCGGAAATTAACATAAACAATGATTTTATTATTACATCATCCCGGTCCCTTTCGGAGTAGGTAGAGAGCACCGAGTACCAAATATTTTTATCCTGACCGACCTGCCGTACTTCTCCCACATGCACGCCGGTTACAAAGAATTTTAAAAAATGTGTCAGAACAGAATAAAAAATTAATAGGGCTAAAATAGGATACTAATCGAAATTCCCCTAAAAGAAGAGTATGGGAAATATTTAGTAATAAAACTTCAATAAATGTACAGCGCGACGGGTATTAGCGTCGCGACATTCCTCGTCGCGTAAATAATAACATAAAGATTTTCCAATACATGTCCCAATAAGAACCCCCTCAGGCCTGCAATGACGAAATATATGGAAATATAATCGCACCACAAACGTTGCGTTTTATATTTTAAGCGCGTTTAAATTATATTGTCGAATGATTAGGAAATTATAAGAATCAAAACATATGAACTTATAATAACCACGTAAATTACATGTTCGTGTTTTTAATAACACTACGAGAAAATATAAAATTAGCACCCGATCAACGAGGTTGTCATCCTTATACCGTGTTCAATATATGTACATATGTAAGAGTTACTGTTATTCGCAACATCACGCCTGTAATGCCCGAAGAGGTAGGAAGAGGAGTGTAGTACACTCCCACGTTTCACCAGTTACGTTTAAATCCCATGGAGTCAATTATTCTTCGAAGAGCCAAGTAAATGGATTAAAAGTGCTTATTTAAAGACGACATTTCTTTTAAAAACGCTCAACTATTGTGAATGAAAGAGATGATTACTTTTATATATCCTATTTAACTTATCCACGTCAACGTAGAACTGATGATATGACATTTTGGCTTCACAGCCAGATGTAACAGTAATTACTTCACAAATGTTCCTGTGTTTTCGCGCCGAAGCTTTGATCGTACGCTCACTACATGGCGTGATTTCGGTAAATATATCGTGCACAAGAATTCTCCAAAATATATTCTCAAGTGGAAAATTTATTTTCTAGATATTATGTAGAATGATAAATTTTGGTTCATATATCGACTTTCGCTTTAAGATTTCGTGTAAATGATAATGACATTTTTATTATGTAATACATTAAGTATTTTTTATGTATGTACATAAAGTATACTTGTGGCATCTAGTCAAACAGTTTCAAGGACAGAGATTTTAGATCAGGTCTCATCACAAGCCTATGTACTCCCAGCCTCATTCAGAATACCACATTCTTCTTTAATTTCAAGCGAACTGAGCTTACGCAAGTGTTCCTAGCGATCCATTTTGAATCCTATTTTCAGCTGCGAATATGAAAAGTTCGCTTTTCTCTCTGGCTCCTCTAATGTGTTATTATATGGCGTATTTGAAGAGCCAGATTATTGATTACATTTATGTTGTTAGTTATATGAACTACCAACAGCTTGCTTCTAAGAGGAAAGGTGGTAGACATTATATTTCTGCAATAGCTATTCCTGAGAAGTGGAAATAAATACATAAATGTTAAAAAAGTTACACTTCTGTTGGTTCCTTTTGAGCCATTTGTATTCCAAAGCTGGACTTTAGTCCCGCAGTAATCTTTCGATTCTTCGAACCCTCAACATTCTGCCCAGCGCTATTGTTCTACAGTTACTTTTATACTTTCCCAGTTCGGCTGACTGGAATTTTTACTAATACTCGTATAAAACGTAAAATTATATTTATGCTACTTTTATTGTTATACCCTCTTCCCAGGTTTCTTAAGAGGTAGGCAGAGAGCAAATATTTTTATCCTTACAGACTTAACATGCTTCTTCTACATTTATCACTGTCATCATATTTCTACATCGGTTTCGAAGACTTCTGACTTCCGTCAGTATCTGGTTTATTTGGTCCTGATAGGTTATATGTTATACAGCTAATTTTGTTATGTTGTTCTTCTCAGGCGTATACTGCTGGCGAAGCAGCCGAATTTCATGTTCATAATTAGCCTGTTTACGTCTCTTACTGGACATAGGCTTCTCCTGCAAGATTTTTGCGCATAATCCCCATGTTGGGCAAGCAGGTTGGGAATCGAAGAGTACAATTTCTCCCACTGCCTGTACTGCTGTCCGTAGGCGGCCTATCAGTCACTGCCGGTGGTTAGTCGGGGGATGTATTTTTTCTCCGCCCCACAAGGAACGATAGTATTTCATTACGGACGATTTCCCACGTAGTCGAGATTATAGATGTGCTGGTTGCAGCACTTGCGGGATCTCTCCATCACTCACCATTTATGGTACAATATTATATGTTATATTTATATAATTAAAAATCAAAAAGAAGATTTGACTCCTGAAAGCTCATTTCCAACGCATTGTAATACCAACAATGCCTATAATTTTCCCGACGGCTCGAGTAACGGGGTAATATTCAGTGAGCGTGCTGCAGTTCGCCTGACAAGTGTCATGCTGCATAGCGCACCTAATATGCCTGCCTAGACCTCATGATATCCTGATGAAACGTTTATCCTGGTCTTGTTTACAGTCAAGTTAATTATATATATTTGTCTGTTGTAGTGATATAATAAGTGTTAGCAGGTATAGTCCTATTCTCACAGTAAATATGATTGTACTAATAAATATGTGGAGAGAAGTACTGCTGTTTTTTTAATAGTGAAGATTTAGGGAATTTCGAGTAGGTATTAAAAACTGTTGAGAAATGGAAGAAAAGGAACATGGTATTGCCACATTTCTCAAGACATATTTACGTTCCTCTCAATAGTAGGTGATCCTATTAAGATCCATCGGTATAAATTCGTGCTATTACATAAAATTTGAAGTAAGAAATCCAACAATCGATCAGGGGATAGAACAGAGGACCTCTAGCTCAGCAGTCGCGTATACAACCTTTAGACCAATAACTAGGCAATATTTTTTAAAAAAAGGCAACTCTTTTTAAATACTATAGTAACTAAAATTCGTTCAAATTGCAGTCATAACTAGTGCGCGAACTTTTACGGGCTTGACAAGTGTCCCCTACGCGATACTGTTTCTGCCGATGCAGATGTTCCGATAAAACATATTTTTAACTTTGACGACACCTTCGCGTCCCTTTGTTGTATACGAGTACTAATCTATTTAAGTATAATCGCGTTATTTTTCACTTACACTTTTACTTTTGTACAGTAACTTGATTTTTACATAGCGTTACACATTTATTCATGTAGTGTTTTTAGAGTTTTAGTTGAGGGTTGCTGAAGGACGGTTGTTACTGTTCTAGGTTTTAAATATATTTACCAATAATACAAGAATTATATTAACGGTGATTAGTATTGTAACATCATTTAAATAGATATAATTATGTGAACAATGACGGTATTGACTTGTGTCACGTAAATCACGTGACACGTATCCTTCAGTAAGCATAGTATAACAAGAAACTACGTAACATCATGCCTGTAATCCCAGAAGGGTTAGGAAGAGCAGTGTAGAACACCCCCACGTCTCACGAGTTATGTTTAAGTCTCATGGAATAGGTGGTGAGCATATTGCCATACACCGGGCACTGATCCAGACTCCGAGTCACTACTAGAAATTGTAAACTAGAAAATTCCCATAGTACCCGACCGGGGTTTGAACCCAGGACCTCCCGATCTGCAGTCGCGCTTGCAACCACTCGACCAATGAGGCAGTCAACATAACAAGATAAGTGTAACAAGAAAGCGAGATATTTCAAAAGACACTCTAGTACATATCGAAGTACCTGGTGTGTAAGGAGTTACAAAATAATAACACAGGAGTAAATTGAGCGCGGTAAGAAGTGATAAAGACAGAAATTGAAATGGAATGTCTATAAGCTAAGGGCAATAATTTACTTGGCTATATTCGAGCGCAAATACCCTATCGACAGATAATAAAGGAGGTACAGGCCCGTGCCCGCAGCGGATTTCGTAATATTGTTATTGAACTTCCGAAATGTATCTTTTTATAATACCTTCAAAATAAACGGACGTCGAAGGAATGTGACCCTCACAGTTATTTCATAAAACCCGAGATATGGTTTTTTACAAATAGTAATAATAATAATAATCGACCCATTTGTCATTCTACTGTTGGAATATGGGTCTCCTCTCATAATGAGAGGGTTAAGGCCATAGTCTGCCACGCTGGCCAAGTGCGGTTTTTACAAATTAACTTAATATATTCGTGTAGGTATCTGAAAAACAACTAGATTGCACGTATTAAATGATTTGTTATAAAGAAAAAAAAATTCAAAATTATAGGTGCCATCTAAGTTGCGCGTATTAAATTAATTAACATCATAAAACGAGGAAAAGACAACGGGAGTTATGGATGGAAAATACAGGAATCTTAGTCGATTAATGTAACGTAGTGTTGATGATTAACGTATGTCGGAGTGGTATTACCGGATTATTTTATTTCGTATCAGATATTTTAGGGCTATTGTGGATTGTAACTTTATTTTAGTTATCCGGTGTCCATTTCGGTCGGTGCGTTTCCAGTCCCTTTGTCAAATTCCACGGATTCCACGGTGAACCCACTCAAATTGACTCATTATTTCGAACATTGTTTCGTGTTTTCATTAAAATTTTTGGAATGCACTTCCGAGTTGTCAACAAAATAACTGAAGTCGCTTGTATTATTTCAATAAGAAAAACAAAATTAAGAGACTGGAGTTTGCAATAACTTTTGCTACAAAAAACTTTCTAGACACACATACAGACACTGTTAGCCCGTCATCGTCCCTAGCTGGGCATTGATCTCTCCAATGACACGCCACTGAGCTCGATCCTCAGCTTTTCGCATCCAAGCACTGCCAGACGCTGCGTGAAAATCTTTATGCATGGATTCAAATGATTTTATTACTAAATAAAAAATATTAAGCGCTGTCAATTAACTACCTGTTTAAACAATTTATTTTAACGTACCACTATCACGTCAAACACGATTTGTGCAAATCGTACAAATCTTATGAATCGTATAAATCATATGAATGAGGCATTTGAGTTCGCAAAAAACGTAACATCTCGCTTCACATCCCCGAAGGGCTAGGCAGAGTTCAACGGACTAAAGCAGTTAATTTATAAATTCAAATGAAACTTACTCTGTCGATTGTTTTTTGTGACAATACATTCTAGTTGAGAAGTTTTTTGTGTGACATAAAGCATCTTTGTATGAAATGTAATAGTAATGTATGAAATGTATAGGATACATACGTATGTGTGTATAAATGTACTCTCCAACGTATATTATAAATTTAAATGAGTATAAGTCTCTATCCTTAGAATCTAAGTAGATATCTAAACTCGCAGATTTGCCGGTACGCACTAGGTAAATATAGGTTAGACCGTGCTATCACAAACACTTTTAAATCAGAATAAATTTTAACTAAACCGATGCTGTCAATGATGCACTCTGACAAAAGCTGCTTCCGCCACGAACTCAGTGCTAAGTAATAGAGATAAACGATACGTATTTTATAACAGTGAAAATATTGTCAGTGGCAATGGTTGAAATATTTTTTTCCAGAAAAACTCAAAGTAATTTGTTGTATGTATTGCTATATACGTATACATTAATATTATTACCACTCGCATTAACATTTACATTAAGATATTTTATCGCTTGGCTCCTGTGGTAGACAGAGAGCACTGTTTCACAAATATAATGAAAATACCAGTAATTTCCTTTCATAGAAAAACAACGAAAGGTTTCTAAAATTTATATTAAAGCAAATGTTTTCGAAGAATTAAGTTTGAAATTTAACAACAAAATCAATTATCTAATAGCCTTGGTTCAGTTTCTAGATGGTCCAAATTGCGTTCATAGTTTCCAAATAACTGTAGATATACCTAATAATATTCAGAAATTTGGACATTTAATTTTTGTCAGAACATTTGAATGTCAACCTATGGTATCGCCTTGGTCGATAACACCAGTGGACTAATATTATGTATTAAGTCTGGCCTCATGCCCACCTCAGGGGCTTTGCGCCCCTGCACGCTCGTCCCCCTGAAGGCCGTCCGTTCCCGCGGGAGCTGGAGGGGTTGGACGATGCTTACTAGCATCGATGGTCGGCGAGTGACGA
>DWJK01006917.1:0-10185 GCA_018248815.1 Croniades pieria auraria
GACGATCTGCGAAAGACTGCAGGCAGAAGCTGGATGCTCCAAGTCAGGGCGCGATGGCGTCCCTGAGATAGGCTGATAATGTCGATGACGTAAGCTTATTGTTTTCTGTTTTGTTCTCATATTATAAATCAACTAGTCACTCGTTTGGAATGTTACAGTGCGACATATACTTATCTGTTAACGTTCGTTAACGAGATGTATCCCTCGTTACTTACTGCTATTGGACCGGAAGGTCTTCTAATGAGGAAAAACACTTTTCACAATATTGCTTCGTAACACGAAGTTTCCCTCTGCCGAATTAAGATGTCTGCAATTATGAGCTCCGGGACTATATATTTTATTTGAGTTATTGATATAAATATGATATCTAAAATATTTAAATAATTTATATATTAGGTACATTTATATTATGATCAACAACCCTTTCATAGCTAACCTATTATTGTATTTTTCTAATTTAGAATTTTCTGGTAGTGTCTCGGAGTCCGGATCTGTGCCCATTGTATAGCAATACGCTCACCATCACCATGGGACGTAAACGTAACTGGTGAAACGCGGGAGTGTACTACACTCCTCTGCTTACCCTGTTACGTATTAACCCTTTTAATTGCTCCATTGTTGAACACGGATCTCGTCTCTAGAATGAGAATTATTAATGCTGTTTGGTGTGTTAATATAGGGGTTAATGGTTTTGCACGCTGGCTGAGCATGTCGAGCCGGCCAAGTACTAAAAGTGGCCGGAATTCAAAAATAGAAACCGCTCCGTATTATTTTACTATATATTTATAAGGGTTTGTTCCTAAAAAAGCTCGTAATTTTTATGAAGCTTAGTTTTATAACAGTTTCAGTGTGTTTCTTTGACTTTGGTAACATTTTTATAGTAAAATATGACAAACAGACAGACGGTAAGCTAATAGTAGATAACTTCTGTTGTCTATACACATTTGCATCGTCCAATGAAATGTTGCCATTGTTGCCCTTTTAGCGCCATGTTTCATAAACTCTATGAAATCGAATATAGATAACATCTCGATAGAAAGCTGATTCTATTACTTGTATGCGCGTAATAAGAAATCACGTTCAAATAGCATAGTTGAGGATTTATAAGAATAATTTAATAATATAAAGTTAATGTGTAGTTTTCCTCATCAGCTTGTAGTTCAAAAAAAATAATTGTTGATAAAATTCATCACAGTATTTAACCACTGTTAAATTGGTAACACACAAATAGTAAACATAAGCAGTGACAGCTTATTGGTTAAGACAGTCAGCCTCTCACTCCGAGGGTGCTGGATTCAAATACATATCGCGCACCTCTTTACAATCGTGCGTATTGAATTTAAATATCACTTGCTAACGGTGAAGGAATACATTGCGAGGAAACCTGCACACCCTAGAATTTATAAAAAAAAGTTCTAAAGTAAGTGAAGTCTGTCAACCCGCACTTGGCCAGCGTGGCAGACTGCGGCCTTAACCCTCTCAATATGAGAGGAGACCCATATTCCAACAGTGGAACGACAAATGGGTCGATTATTATTATTCGTTTATTTATTATTTTAATTAATGAACCGATGGCAACACAGATAGATATTACAGCGAATTAATAATTATGGAATCGTTGAAGAATCAGATGGTATGCCGTAGCATGGCGCCAATGGATTTAGCCCTTATCTTGGAGCACTCGCCAGTAGTTGCGAGCAATACTCCATACTAGACTTGACCAGAGTAGTATGATGCATGAATCATTGGGCCGATAAGAACTACTGCTTCTGAAGTTTTTGGATGTTAAATTATTCCAAACTATGTATATATTACACAACATGCAAATGTCTAATATCCTTATGATTAATCACGATGTTTGCAACTAAGGCCCTATGATCAATGGATTTATCTCAGTGGTAAATAAAGGGACTCGTGTCTTCAAAGGGTTCAATTGGACTAACCTTAATCTACTCCATTCCAAGAGGCGTTTCAGAGACATCTAAAAAGAAATAACCGGTGAAGAACATAACGGAAGAAAAATCACTTTCACTGCCTCCGCCAAATCTCAAATATGGGTCTGAGATAACCACGGTCGCCAAAAAGGCTCATATTGTGGAAGTATAAAGGCACATTAATTCCATATATGATGTATGAGCTCGGACGGCAACCGATATAGGTGGGCAATAAATCGAAAATGGTGTGGTGACCGAGAGCAGCTGGGGAGGGGACCGGGATAACTACGGATCACATTTTTTACATCTACGCATAATGAAACGGACTAAATATTAGCTTTCGTCCAAAGTGAGTAAAAGATCCAATTACTTATATCCTTAATACACTTTGGTTTAAATTTCATAATACAGATACCTACATATTATGTTCTATTAACTTACATGTATGTATATAACAAATGTTTTGTCGGTTAAATATTTTTTTATTTTTATCTTTCTTACTTATCTATAAATTTAATTTGTTGTTTCTTCTCACTTTTATCTTTGAACAAATCTTGAATGCATGTTTCTGTTTAAATAAATATTTATGTCATTCTTATACATTATTAGAGAGGAGAGAGCTAACATTCGTTTTATACTTACAGACGTGTTGTTTAAAAAGTTATTTTAGTTTATTAATACTGCAATTCGCCCGCGGCATCTTATACATTTGTTATGTTCCCGAACTTCTTACGCATTGAACTGGTTTTAAGAATTATCGCAGTGTATTTTAATAACATTATCTAAATCAAATTTTGTTTTAATATTTTAATTGCTATTACGCACTGGATGTTACGAAGGAAAATAAAATATCCACCTAACGTCAAATCTATATACAGTTTAATTTCATAATTTTTCACGTTTGTAGTGTTACTTGTCTGATTATGATCTACTGTACGAATATAAATAAAATGAAAAATCTCATTACACACATTTGTAGGTAGATTTATTTGTACAAGTATGTTTCGTACGGATCGGACCGCGGCGCGCAATAAATCGTCCTCAGTGACCGACCAGAATCTGCTACCTCACCACACGATCGCCGAAGGCTTGTTACCTATAGCTATAGGACACCATTGTACAGTATGTTCACTAATATATTCATGCTCGTACGTTTTATCGATAGTATACTAAATGTCTCTACTTTGTATGTTTGTGAAGGTTCCATCCAGCGGAAATTTGTATGGTTGATTAGCTTCTTAGCTCTTTTCCTCTCTGAAGGTATTAATAGTTGGGTATTATGTAGGTGGGTAGTACCTACATATGATAACATACAAAGTCTCTTTACTCGGTCTAGTGACACTAAGAACTAATTTATTGTACGTCGCCTGTCAATGACGTCTACTTGCTATGTATGTTTTCTATGGCACCATAGAAATGTTTTACTATTACTATTAAATGTTTCGTGAGTTTAACCATAGAAATGTTTCTATTATTATATATTTTTGGTACAAATAAGTGTGGTGTTGGATCTTAACCCAAAAAGCTTCACAAAAATAAAATAATCAATCTTGAAATTTTTACACGCTGTATTTATGGATCTTCTCTAAACTTATATTTTTGTTAGGATCACTTTTACATGTTGACGTATTTGCTTATCGGTTTTACTGTACGGTTTTATTAAAAATATTGTAGGTTCATTTGCATATTGTAATTGTGAATAAAAAATATGAAAGCTACGTAAACTTTGTAGTGATGGCTTGCGTTTCAAATAAATATGTATATATGAGTTTAAATATCTTACAATCAAAATATGCTGGTGAATTTTTTTTAATTCGTAGTCATTGATCTTAGACGTTGTTAAAATTTAGTGTATTTCTATGGCAAGTAATATTTATTATAAATATAATAGAAATTCATTGTAGATATTAATGCTTATTATTATTATATCATCACGCTATGCACCTTCCAGGATCCTATACTTTTGTTTTGTCAGTATTTTAGACTTTACTTAACATTTAATTATAATTCGTTAAACTTAGTTGCTAAGTTTCGCGGCGCGTAATTATTTTGACTGTAATATTTCCATTTTTATTTAAAATTTCTTATCTCGGAGGCAGAATAATAGATTAAAACAATTATTATCGCTAACAAGTAGGTAGCCAAGCAAAAATGAAAAAAAAAACAAGTGTGTTAGTTCTGTTATACTTTTAAATAATATCCGTCAAGTCGGCAGCATTAATCCACTAGATAACTACTTACTAGATAACTTAAAAACTTAATCATCTTCAAGGAAATAAATAACACGTGGGTTTTAGGTTATAATACGAGAAAAAATATTCAGGCACCCAACATCAACCAAAATGTGACAAAACCGTCAGGTTCAGGTTGCTTTGGTTAAATAAGCTAGGTTCTTGTAAGGTAAACCTACTTAACATGTCTGTACTCCTTAACAATGGGAACGCAGCACTGGCGCGTGGTGTTCGTTTTGCAAGTCAATCGTTCGAGCGAAGCGCTGTTTAACAAAGAGGATCTAGTTGACTGTCTCGTTCTGGGTTACCGCTGCTTTCTTTATACCTTACATTAAAGCTTACTGTATTTGGTTCGTGTTACACGCCACGCCAAGTCCACTTTGGTGTGCTAATGTGTTTTCCTCGTTCTTGTACTTTTAACGTTTTTCATAGAGGCATCTAAGGTATCGTGAATAAATATTTATGTTGTTAAATTAGGAAACGTTAAAAAAAATGGCCGTAATTTTCAGCCTGTCAATAGGTAAGAATTATAGGATATGGTATAATTTTTAATGCATGGTTTGATATATAAATGGGAATGACTCATAAATACGACATGTCTTCTTCAGGTTATTGATTCTTTTATAACAGACAGTAATTGTCCTCTGACACAAATGTTATGTTTGCGTTTGTTTTCTCCTTATTAAAGTCGTCATTACAAGGAATGCATACCGCTGTAAAATTGAAGCATTATGGCCGACAACACAACAGGAATATGGCGTCGTGACGAGATAAAGCAGCTCACGCGCGTCGCATCTATTGACTTGAAATTCGGCAATCGACAATTTTCGCGCGTGTGAAAAAACTTAGTGGAGAACGTCCGCCCTCGCTCGCTTGTCCCACCGTATTCGAATAAACAAACACATAAAAATCCAGATCCATTACCTCGCACTGAAATTACTCGTAACGGGAACGCAAATACTCGTAAACTTGTCTCACATGTAGATCCTCAACGCCTCTTATACCTTCTTGAAAACTGTCATAAATTTTTACTCTATAAAAACTTGTTTTTCGCGTATATTCTTTCGCGATATTCGCTGTTCGTCTTTCGTCGATCGTGGGACCAATGATTTAAGAGACAAGCCATGTCAGAGGGGAAATTTTCTTGTATTTTCTTGGCCGCTAACAAGGGACCCCTACATGACCGGAATATTTTTGTCACCAATTTCCTTACGTGAACGGCTTAACGCCCCAGAAAAGTTACTTAAACTTACCTCAGCTTGTTGAGATATTATGTATTTCATGAACATTATGTTTGTACTCGTAACATTTTTTCTGTTACCACCATATTTTTATGACCAAACATGTGCTTTCGGAAGTGAGGTAAATGTATTATTCTTTCATAAAATACTTGGGTATTCGATTAGCATTTGAAGTTTTAAGTACATTATGTAACTATTATTACATAGACCACAACATGTGTCACTCTTAACGGTCTTAGATTCTTTTAATGCAAGGGTGTCCAGTCTCTCTTTTCTGTGATCTACCCACTTGATTGATCAATAACTTAACTATTCTAAACTCCTGTCCAGCCGATAGAAACAAAATTTATAAAAAAAAATCGTTCCTGTTTTTGATATTCAGCCATTGCCAATTGTTTGCTGTTCCATTGCAAATATCACTATTGAACTAACGAATTTCAATAAAAAACTTAAAATAAAAATGTCCACACCGAGAGTTGAACCGGGGCAGAGCAATGTTGCTCTTGTCGAGGACAGGAATGAAATTAAAAAAAAAGCATGTTCTTGGGTTCAGTATGAAAATCGCTTGTTATAGTAGGTACTGTGAGAATGGAAAATAAAACAGAAAATATTTTTACTACACAAGATATTGCTGCAAAGGAAACTTGAGCGTACTTAACAACCTTTTTAAAAAACCGGGTTGGTATTGAGATGGGTTCTTCTGTCACAACAGAGGATTTTTCATCGCATTCAGTGTTTCAATTATACTTTTAATTATTATCAAGCCCTCGTATCGAGACGTTGAACCGGAATAATAGACTGTCGTTATAATGAACACTGACCTCATTTAAATAATCAAATTTTAATCATACTGGAAAGATGAAATGATTGGAAAACTGTTTTCGAGTGATAAACCTGCCAATACCAGTAGAAATATCTCAGTAATGATGTGATATTAAAATAAATATATTTTTTCATATGTACATTTTTAATCATGTGTATAAATACTCACGAAACATTTAATAGTAAAATATTTACTTTACTCGTATATTTGTATAAAAATAACGGACTTTTACAGTTACTTGTCACCGACTTCAGGTGTCTAAATTATGAGATATATTATACACGTAGAATCGGGGACTAAATAGTAGTTTTTTTTGTTTTAATGTAAAAAACGCATAACATAATTCGTAAAAAATAAAAAAAATTACAAAAATTACAAATTTAAAATCTTCAAACCAATTTAAAAAATAAGGGCAAATGTAACCCTTCAAAAGCTTACGGAGTAAAATTAGTTTTTAATTTCGTTACTAAAAATTGCTTTAAGATTGAAAGTAAAAATTTAATTATACTTTATAAAACGTGGAGTACTTGATAATGGTAATAACAAAGAAGTCATTATGAGAATGTAAGTCACGAGCATTCTGAGTTTTTACACATTTTAGTATGGTTTGTTCATTCTTTAAAGTTTATATGTTTATCGTTGTATTGCCACTGTAAACTTACTTTATAAATATATTTACCAAGGTTTAAAACATTCTTTTGCTCGTAGTTCATATTGATACAATAGTTTATTTTTTTATTTTTTTCAAATGATTTCTAAAGCCATATAATACGAGTACGCAGTGGTCGCGTGCGAATATTACTGCTCGTGGATATCAGCAAACAAATTTGAATAAGGCTATGATAATAAGACGTATTCGTATAAATTTATTACCATAATTAGCCTGTTTACGTCCACTGCTGAACATAGCCTTTCCTTGAAGGTTTTCTTCATAATCAGCCAGCACACAGTGCATGTAGCCGTGCCTAGGCAGGCCACGCTTCGCTGCGATCAGGCAGCTCTGTTTTAGTGATCTTTTGCGACCCTTCTGTCCTGACATGGGGTCGTGAGATGTATTCTTTCTTTTATCCTACCCGGACAACGACATGCGACAATATGTATGAGTTAGGAAACTTATTTTATGGTTTTAATGTGGAACTGTAAAACTGGGATGGTATGTGAGTGTAGAAATAGAATATAAAAAATTCATTTATCCAGTTTGAATATTTTTCGTACTTATACACATGTGCAGATATCGTCAGTCTTATGAGAAAACCGTCACAATTCTAACCCCACAGCTCGGGAGAAAAAAAGTAAAATTACAATTGCTGCTTCCTAGAAATAGATGAAGTGCGTTGCGTCACCCGACCGTACACGTTGTCTGCCTTTACTTTTTGTAATTAAATTCACATTTTGATTGAAGGCTGAGATGAAAAGTCAATAAGTTCAAAGTGTCATTACAATGTTACAATTTTATTGAAATACTAGTTGCGCCCGCGACTTCGTACGCGTAGCTTTCGTAAGTTTTGAAAAAGTAAATTGATATAACTTCTTTATTTGTTAACCGATTTAAATGAAAAAACACTAAACGTTAAGTGAAGCCCATCACAATATAATCCTGAAAACTGCATTCAAATCGGATAATCTGTTTCTGAGATTAGCGTGCACAAACATACAGAGATACAGACAGATAAACAAAACGAAAACACGTTGTTTTGGGTTCTCTTGCCTATATAAAGGCACCCCATTATGAATTTTTAAATTTATTTGCTATGTACAGCCAGCGATCATCATATGTATAGATTAAACAATAATAACCAAGTTACGGCGAACCGGAGTTAGAAATTGGAATTGCATTGGATATAAATTATTCTGCGAATGCAATAAAATTGCTTGATAACCGCCTTCGATTGGTCTCAGCGTTATGTAATTTCAGGCGCATCAATACCTCAGTGTCTAATAAGACAGCGGGAGGTGAGATAGCGCTACCTTCTTGCCCTTTGACCGTCTTCACCTCGCAGTCGCTGTAATTCGGTATCTATGGAATCGGGCAGCCATAAACAGCCACATCGACATCTCGGCGGGCCCATCGCCGAGGCCAATATATCACTTAAAACGACAGAGCATAAATCTATGGGGGCTGTCTTCTCGTTATTTGTAGTCGCCACGTGAACCGCCGGTTTCGGGTGAATATTAACGATATCGCCAATTTTCCGCAAGCTTACCCCCGTCGCAATTTCTCGCCAATTGAGCAATCGTATCACATCGGCGCGACGCTAAAAAACGTTTACAGGAGTTAGTCTACAGTCTACCGAGAGCTTCAAGTTGGAACGAAACACATTCTGTGTGGTTGGTTCGTGCGTACATTGTGAACACTGGTAATAACTACAAAACTAACAAATATACAGTTTTACTATAAAATTTGAAATAACAATGTCAACAAAAAACAAAACGAATAATAAACCGTCTTAGACAAATTTAATAATCATACATTAATTTTATGCATTTTACTATTAAAAGTTTCGTGAGTATTTATACACATGATTAAATATGTACCGGCTTCATTCACGTACGTTTTTCGAAATGGCAGTCTGTCGCGACCTCGCTGCAAGCGGCGGGAGCTCACGAGGAAGGACCTCGTACAGGTCCGATACTAGTCGGGCCATCCCAAAAAACGCACATGAGTTAAGCCGGTACATTTTTAATCATGTGTAATTTTATTCAATGCGAAATTCGCAAATAATTTTTTTTTATTTGATTTAATAAGAAAATTCTGCCATGTTGGAATCATTGAACTGTTAAATTTACATTCTATTTATGCCATTATTTCTGTCTCAGCATACATACTCATGTATACGTATAGTCATATCTATGTACTTGTATTATTCGTATGTGGTGTTCGAAAGACTCAATATTTGCGAATAGCGAGCACGAATTTATAAATTGCTCCCGCTGTTTCTCTGAGAGAGGAATTTGATTTCACTCATTTAATTTTCGGTACATCCTTATTCGTGCTTCTGAAAATTTTTTTGGAATTCAGTTCCAGCCCAGCGAGTGTATTACATTGAAAAATACTGGTTAAATTTTTACTAAGCTTACCGAGTTTCAACTTCAGGCTTCGTGAAGCGAAAATGGCGGCGTAAAACGACGTTTAGTTGTTGTTCGAAGCAAAGCTATATAAATACACGAGTACTCTTGTATAGTGCCGGTACACTGGGTACTAAATTGAAGTAAGTGGGGCGCAAAAGAAATAATCCTATGGTTATGTAGACCATGTTTATTTCTTTTAATCTTTTTATGATTCCACTGTTGGAACACGGGTCTCCTCTCATAGCGAAAGAGTTAAGGTCATAGAGACCAAGAATTCTGTAAATTCATCTAAACTCCTATGAGTAGAGACTCAGTGAATATAAACAATGTGTTTCAATGAGCAGAAACTCAAATGTAAACTAAGCACATTAGAGCACACGAGTATAATGAGAAAACCATATAAGTGTTCGGGTTGGTTTCTCTTGAGGTAATCTAAAGACCTTGAAAGTTTAGCGCCGATAAATGTTTTGTAAAACAACTTCGTAAATAGTTGATGGAAAGTTACGCAGTTGTCTGGAGTTCTCATGAAGTAAAATACATAATCGTGTCGGAGAGACCGCAAAAGAAATACTTTTGATACTTTCAGTAAATGCTACAGAGTCTACAGTTTTTCCACACGTACATATATCCACATGTATGTATGTATGTTTAGTTATTAATTTTTTATATTGCTGGAACACCTGTGTCAAGCCAATCTACATTGCTCAAAATGTACTAAAACGTAACATCACGCCTGTCATCTCCGAAGGGGTAGGCAGAGGAGTGTAATACTCCTCCACGTTTCACCAATTACTTTCAAGCCCCACAATAGAATAGGTGGTGAGCCTATTGTCATACACCGGGCACACATCCAGACTCCGAGTCACTACTAGAAATTCTAAATTAGA
>DWJK01006918.1:0-10183 GCA_018248815.1 Croniades pieria auraria
CAGTCTGAAAAATAAAGAAAAAGTGTGTTGGTCACATGTTCTTATGGAACTTTATTCTACGGATAGGTCGAAATATCTTAAATGTTACACTTCTATTTACCCGCGATATTCTTAAAAATTGGTGCAAACATTTCTCATTGCGTTTTTACATGTGCTCTATGTATCATCTATCAAATGTATCATTTCAATTATCATTCATGTTGTAATACGAAACAGTACACGACAACTTCATGAACACGCAGTGTGTGCGCACACAGTACTCAAGAACGGCCCGTATATTTTATATAGTCCAATGTACACCAATAATGGTTGCTGCGTAGTTAATTAAACGCTCTCTCCTTGACCCGGAATGATGAATGTCTATAAAATAGTTGACTGTCACGTCGTGTCCGTGTATCAGTAATGCCGTCACACTGACCTTTGATACGACCGATATCATTATCGGAAGCAGGAAATTCGGTCATTCGTTGCAACTCTCGGATACTCTCGGTAACTCTCGGTAACTCTCGGTGTCTCGCGGGATAGTTATTCTCATGTATGAAAGCAATGGCCGTAATGATCTCCGATACTGCATCCATGCGCCGCTGTATCGCGGAAAGATTTATGCGGAACAAATGTCCAGGGGATCGGAATGGATGAGTCGGAATAAATGAATGAATGAAACTCGTTACACATTTTAAATATTGTTCTGTGAATGAGTTTTTTTGTGCTGTATTACGTTCATATTATTTTTGCGTTATACATATAGTTTTATTGTACATTTAGTGTAGTAAGCTGAGGTGAGCTGATGATTTAAGAATCTTTGCTTAGATGTCACCTTTTTATATTCAGTAGGATATTTCTTGTTCCTGTAGAATAGAATAAGTTCTTCCTGAGAATATTTGGCCGATATTTTAAAAATGAATTATATGCGACAATGTTACCACACCAAACGTTTCCTAATTGTACCACTTTTTTAAACGATTTACTTATGTATGCTTCTGGTATATTTTATGTCAATTTTAATACAAAATGAAATCCATATGGATATTTTTAAACGAGTTAATGTTGAACTATAGCGCTTGTGATACAAGGATAACGACATTAAGCACGCGAACAAAATTTAAATTTTCATCATCATCACCAACCCTTACTCGTCCACCTTTCGGCTTAGTCTCCTCTCAAAATAATTAAGGGATTAAGAAACGTACGTGTATACGAAACTTTTCCAATATTTCCTCCATCATGTTTGTGAACTCCGCAGGTCGTATCAGGTCGGCAAACAGACAATTCCTCTTTGCTAACATAAGTTTCCGCAACTCATTTCCATTCGGGAGCGTGTCGCCAAAAATTTATTGGATCCTCCTCCAACTCGATGTCGACTTGATAATTTTGCAGGAGTACTCCAATTGGGACTGCCGTTCCATCTTCGTTAGTAGCACATTGCTTTTCATTAGCCTCTGTCTGCCGTTCTTTCTAACTTTTGTAGGATCCGTGACTTGCACATTAGACTTCTTCTATACCGATAGAAGTTTTCTAACGTCCAACTAACTAGTTCCTTTACATTGTTTTACTTAGATCAAGTATGACTGGTATATAAAAGTGTTTTATTTGATACTTAGGTAAAAACGATATATATATACATATACTTATATATATATACACACACACATATATATATTTATATATAGATGTGTGTGTGTGTGTGTGTGGGTGTGCGCGTGCGTGCGTGCGTGCGTGCGTGCGTGCGTGCGTGCGTGCGTGTGTATAGATTGTTCGTTACATTTTCGAACATTTTTCTAAGTTGTTATGAATATTCGGGATATGACAATACAAGTAATAAGTTTCCATTGTATAAGGTACTTGTATGACTTTCACACAGATAACGGGGGCCATTACCTAAACAGGAGTACATTACAACATGTCTTGACACATTTCTCCCTATTAAATTTTAGGTATTTTTACATAGTTTAGATTTAGTAAAGTATTACACGTTAATATCCAATCTCATTTTGATTCCATCTAAGGCGTTTTTCACATCTGGAACAGTTTTGATTTAGATCAAGATGGACTGAAAATGTACGTTTTATATGTTCCCAACATGAGGTTTCCAGTTCTGTCTCGCCGCGGGCTGTCTTTTTGTAGTCACAATTCCTCGTATCGTGGTTTCTTTCAAATGAATGAATACTTGTATGTGTGTACGCTGCACAACATTCTTGTAGAGACGCTGTGAGATGTCGACTTGAATGGTCAACGATAACATTTAAGCGTTTCAAGGGAAGCTTCGCCTTATATGTGTGCATGGAAAAAGTAGTCTTGTATCGTTAACATTAGACTAAACGTTTAAAAATCAAGATCAAGTATAGTGAGAAGACAGTTTCTAGAACTGATATTTGAATAGTATTAAAAATAAAGTTCAATTTCAGTCAAAAAACTATTACTTTATTTTATGATTTTTTTATTCTTAAACAAGTAGTATTTTATAATTAACATTAGTTAATGGAGTGTTTATTAACATTATGTAAATTTTAACGGCGTGAATTGTGTTCAATGTGACAATAATTAATATTTAATAAGATTAATAATAATTGAAGTTAAATTAGTTCATCTCTTTCGACTGTCTTCATATTTGACCTTAAGATTTAATTATTTATGACTTATCGATTAAAAAATATCGAAGAGAATATATGTTCCTATGTATGAAGAGTGTGACAAAAGTAGAAAGAGCACGTCCGATTTGGACAAATGAATATGTCTCGCGCCCTATGCTTCTTACGTAAGTAAATTTAAATATCACTTGCTAACGGTGAAGGAAAACATCGTGAGGAAACCTGCACACCTTAGAATTAAAAAAAAAAAAAATATTTTCTATGGTGTGTGAAGTCCGCTAACCCGCACTTGGCCAACGTCGCGGACTACGGCTTTAACCCTGTCAATATGAGAGGAGACCCATATTCCAACAGTGGAATGCTAATGGGTCGATTATTATTATTATTTTATTATTTAAAAATCATATTTTATATACACTACATGAAAGACTGATAAAAGCTTACATTGGCTGAGTTTAATCTGTAATCAGATAATTTTATTTCTGAGACCGGAGAGGTAAGCTACAAATATTCAACTGAGTGCTAAGTTAGAAAAACTTGGGTTTTAATCCTATGTTGGTTATAACTTGTTAGCGGCATTGCAAAGTTAAGCTCAGCCACGAGAATACTACCTGTTGCTTTACGACGCGAATTATGACGGTACTAGGCGTACCTACTTTCGCTGTTGAATCTTAAAAAGACATCCGCCAAAATTAATTACGGGCATGAGATTTACACGCCTCGCTCCTCTAACTCTTTTCAGTGGAGAAGCGCCCTTAGAGTGCTTTGTAAATGACTTGCGGTGCGATTAAAATTTTATACTCTGCTTAGGCGCCGTACTGCCATTATCTGTTCTAACTTAGTTATTTAGGGATAATAAATTTTTGTTTGGAAATTTAAAGTAGATACCTTCCAGAATTAACGTAAATTTGTATTTTGAAAAACATAGTGTTGTGTAAAAAATTAATAAAGTCCAAACACCTGTCAAACGTGGTTAGTGTAGGTTTAATACTGTGTCCAACGTTGGGTAGAGAAATCTGGATTTTGAATCGTTGATTGGAGTCATGCTCGGAGACAGAACAAGAGATGTGGCAGAAGAAATCTTTGGAAAATTTAAGGGAAATTAGTGTTTTAGTAATGGTATTAGCTAACGCGTTTTAACTTAGGCAACTTTCTGTAGATACGAACAAATATAATTTCATACTCAGAAGTACTGTGATTTGTTTCAGATCGTATGTATCGAATAGCCTATGTGAACAGATTTGTGTTAATAGCAATGTGCGAATTTAAATTCGGAACATTTTCAAATATCGAATCTTAAGTATTGTGTCTGTTTAAAAAAGCATCTTTCACATAACAATTTTTTAAATTTCGAACGTTAACATTTATTTATTTTTAAATGTGGTAGTTTCGTAGCTAATGTTATTGCTAATTTAATACTGTATACTTTTATTATTAAAATTAAAATTTTTCGTATTGTTTCTATATAAAATTCCACATTTAATTTTATGTTACACCTTGTAGAAACCGTGTTAGTAATCGTATTTTAGTTGATTTTTAAAACGTTAATATAATTGCTTGCTAAAATATTGTCTACAAAACTAATATCTGGTTGCTTGGAACGAAAGTTATTTCACGAAGCAGTTATTAGGCTTCTAGCAATCACAGTGCATTTCAAAGTTTTATTCAGCGGTTTTCGAAGTTCGCAGTGAAACAAACTCGTTGGAAAGGTGCATTTTAAAATTGGCATTGCTATTGACGATTGTAAACCAATTACGATTGAGGCGAACTCTCAGGTTTTGCAGTAGTTTGCTGTCGTTTAAGTGCTACGCTAAAAAGTCAATATCTGGGTGTCATTCAATTATTTCACTCTTAAAGCGGTTCACGATTTTGCTATTTCATTCATGCAAATACAACAAAAACACGCAACAGCAATAAAATAAGACATTAAAACAGAAATTCGTAAAATATCAAATACATTTTTTTACTTTCAGGGCAAAATTATTCAGAGCGTTGTGGGCGGATACCCGTATCTGGCACCTTGGGTTTTTTAACTCATTACTACAGTATTGTGTTTTTGACAAGCGTAATGCCCATAAATGCTGATCAATATATCCTTAGAACATTCATTTTTTTATCAATTAACAGCAGTTCTGTATTCATTCGCTTTAATAAATGTTTCATTATCATCATCATTAATTAGCCTGTCTCATTCCACTGTTGGTCATAGGCTTCCTAAAAAGGGGTTACATGCATAATTCTCGCGCTGGGCATGAGGGTTGGTCATCGTTTGAGGAATTTAAAGGATTGAAGGCATACTGAATTGATTTGAAACAAAATTTATTCTCAGACGCTGTAATAAATTACTACGAGTATGTTATATACACGTATTTGTTATAAGTTTTGCTGGAATTTTTCTGAAAATAGCCTTGAAAAATTTATTCAATATTTTCGCAGCAGATAGACGACGTTAGTAAGATATTCAGCAGATATTTTGTTGACTAATCGCCCACAAAAATGGCTGAAACTTTTTCTGAGTACATTATTATGTATCATACTGAGTACATCATTATGTTCTGTTATCTTTCATTTTTTTAAAAGAGAACAGAACATAATGAGTAATGTTTGATACTGTGCGGATTTCAATTAATACAGAATACAATCAGTTTAAATATTAAAAGTCATTTATTAATAAAAAAATGGAGACCGCACGTAATTTACTTTAGATTGCACGTTTTTAAAGATAATTTTTACTTATAAAATTGGTTAAGTACAACAATGAAATTGTCATTATTTATTATTATTCCTATACCATCACGCCATGTTCCTTACGGGCAAAGATTAGAAAGAGCTAAATATCTATCCATACAGACCTAACGTGCTTCTTTTACGTTCATCACTCTGTTCATATATAGGCATGTTTGGCACTCCGTGCTCTCTGCCTACCCCGTAAGGGACTTGGCGCGAACATGTGTATGTATGCATCTTTATATACTATAATTTTTATGGCCGATGTAATGACGGTATATAAGTTTTTCAGGAGAAATTGGACAGTCGCTCCAAAATTCCAATTTACTTTGTCATCCCGCTGGCAAACAAGGCTATTAACTGTTGAAAATCTACTGCGAGCTTAAAATTAAAGCAATAAAGATGGATGATTTTTAAGCCTCACTCAACTGAAATGTGAAAATAATGGATTAAAATAAAAAAAAAATTACAATACTGTTCATCGGTAAAATGACTGAAAATTGCCAATTTCAGACGATTTACTGATTTCAACGACTGACAACAGACTTCAAAATTAATGATTTGATTTTTCAAAATCAGCACTTCTCATAAAAGTATTGGACGTAAGAGAACATTCCAAGAATGAAAATTAAATGTCAGTTAAATAAAAAAAAAACGAATCGCACAGGCACTAATGCTAACTGCATTATTAGTAACACATAGGAACTAACTGTGCTATTGAAATTGACAATTCCTATTTCTGCAGTCTTATCACCAACTTAACTCTGACGCCTAAGAGGTCCAGTCCTATTCTCACATTGCTATTGGAGGCCAGTTGCTGACGTCTTTGGACAGCAGCGGCCACTTGTGACTGCTGTTTGCTCTTTCACAACTCTTTACCACCGATTTCATCATGGAACGTAAACGAAACTGTTGAAACTTGTACGCATACCTCACAAATCTGTCTACCTCTTCGGAGATGACAGGTGTCATGTTACGACAGTATAGAAAAACTTTAGGCAGGGATATTTATATATATTAACATTATACAATTAAAATTCTTAGTACTAAGAGCGATTGAAATGCAACACAATACTGCAGTAAATAGTTCGCGTTTAGCGAACTGGGATCCGATCACACTGATCCTTAACTGCGCAGTTAGTTAAAGTATTCCCTGCAGGTCTCTCTTCTTCCAGTACGTAGCTGATATTCCACTGTTATTTTTACGGTTGAATTTCCAATGTATTCACGGTGGTTAATAAATAATTAATTGTTTTATTTTTATTACAAATACTGTATTAACATAGTAGAATGCAATACGCAGTTTTATCGCCCAATTAACGATTTCGATGTCATTTATTCATATTTGAATAGAAGTTTATTGTGTAACTAGCTGTGCCCCGCGGTTTCGCCCGCGTTAATTAGAGAACAATCTATTAAAAAACTATTTTAAGAACATCACGCTATGATCACCAAGAGTAAATATTTAAAAAAAATGGGTGGGGCGCGACTTCGTACGCGTAGATTTCGTAAGATTCGAAAAAATAAATTGACATAATTCGTTATTTCTTAACCGATTTAAATGAAAAAAACCACTGAATGTTAAGTGAAGCCCATCACAATATAATTCTAAAAACTGTATTCAAATCGGATAAGCCGTTTCTGAGATTAGCGTGCACAAACATACAGACAAACAGACAATATGAAAAAATATTGTTTTGGGTTCTCTTGCGTATATAAAGTTACCCCATTATGAATTTTTAAATATATTTGCCATGTACAGACAGCGATCAGTTACAGTTTTATTATATGTATAGATATTAGTACGAGTATGAAGAAGATAATTCCGAATACTTCTATTTAGACTAACCTGAAAAGGGTTAAGTTAACGATAAACTGATTCTATAACAGGATAGACTAAATAAAAATTTGCGAATTGGGAAAAAGCAGCGATTTGTATTGTTAATAGTTTAATTTTCACAAACCAAAATGGATAAGACATAAAGTAACGGAGTAATCGTAATTTTTATTCTTTTTAGTTCGCTACAACTTTATTCCGGTTTGTCCTGTAGATTGATCCATTAGTTCAGTGGTTAATGAACATGAGTGTCATGAGAAATGTCCGAAAATATGTATATGTACATGTGGTTCAGTTTCTGGTTACCATGACACAGGCTACCTTTGAGTTTACTTTGTGATGAAATGGCCATGTCCCAAGATATTTATTTATTTATTTAATAAAGATATTGAATAAAGTCTTAAGCCCTTTTGCTGTCAGAGGTCAGCCAGAAGATACATATTTCGTTAGAAATATGCTGGATATGTGTAAAGATCTCCCTTTGTTTAATTATTTTCTTTACATTTATCTGTATACATCAATAATTAAACAACGTAAAACGTAACATCACACCTACAATTCCCAAAAAGGGTAAGCAGAGGAGTGTGGTACACTTCCGTCTTACCAGTTATGTTTGTGTCCCACCATAGAACAGGTAGTGAGCCTTTACAATACACTGGACATAGATCCAGACTCCGAGCTACTACTAGAACGTTCCACTAGACGGTCCACTTGATTGGCAGTCGCGCTTGCAACCACTCGACCAACGAGGCAAGTAATTATTAAATACATAAATAAAAATATGTGAGGCATTCTGAATATTTCCTCAGTAAGAGGAACCCGAGCATCCCGTAACGCGAGCCCGGGGAATAAGCCATGAGATACGCGCGGAACGGGCGCGATCTTCAATCATCGCGAACTCGTCGCGAACTTGCCATTTTTTACAACCGACGCGGCTGTTGCAAGGGTCCCAAACTACTCCTGCGGGATCTTTACGGAGATAATGAAAACTTGTAGCGAATCTTAACTTCAACTTTCCTGGTGAAAAATAACAAGTGTAATGTACATAGATATTAGCAGCGAAATGCGATATGTAAAACATTGTTGTCAAAAGTTAAGGGATGGTGCCGTATGTGAAAGCTTTGGAAATCTGTTTAAAAAACTTATCGGTAAACAATACCGGTATAATTCTGTTTCAGTAATTGCCTCTTTAAGGCAATCTTTTCAAATAACGAGATTTATAAAACTTAATAAACTGAAGTTTGTAAAAAAATTATGTCCATGTTAGTTTTATGAAGCTGTTGAAATCAAATTGTATACGAAAAAAAAGCTAAATAACAAAATATGTTAATGTTTCCATTTATTTCAGAGAGATCCTGGACTACGTGCAAAATATATTCACCACCCTTGAAACTAACTGTTAAAAACTGTTTTTTTAAACCAAAATGAAATTCCGGTAAAATATACTACTTACAATATTATGTTTTTTTAGGCTTGCTTCCATTTGAAGTGGTATAGTACAATATATGCCATCTGCTTTAACTGATTCCAATAAAAATTAGCCTCGGCATGACAAACACCTACGGCGTAATAGTTCATATACGAATAAGCATATTCCATTTATTTTTTCCTTTGTTAGGAAGTCTCTACAATTATCATTGCGCAATCGATTAAAATTGAATGTTATAATCATTCGACGCAATAGAGAATGTCCAGGTTATAAAAGAGACTACTGCTGTGCTTTTATAATATGGAAAAAAATATGTTTCTTAAAATATCTTTCAGTCTCCGTCGCGACCTCGCTGCAAGCGTGGGAGCTCATGAGGAAGGACCGCGTACAGGTCCGAAACTAGTCGGGCCTTCTCGAAAAACGTACGTGAGTTAAGCCGGTACATTTTTATATACCGCCGGTATATTTTATATACAACCGGTACATATGTTAATGAATGATTATTAAAGGTATTTGTATTAGATTAAATAGATTTTTTTTAACCATTTTTTTTAGTAAGCGACATTCAAAAACATTAAAGACAAGTTCTGATAATACAATCGCGCTTCAGATATGTGTGGTCAAAATCTTGGTACTTTAATTATTTACAGTTTTTATACTGAAATTATAATAGATACAAAACCACGCAAAAAATAGCACAGCAAAATCGAGTAGCTTATGTCTTTAAGGAGCCTTTTTCAGCAGACCTGTTACTAGAGATAGCTTATCAAGTGGTATATACATATGAAAGGGTATGCCTACTTTAAATTTAAAAATAGGGAGATTTATTGAATTTAGAATTCTTCATAATATTTGCGTATAAGGCGTGATAAATAATATTTAGTAGACCACCTTGATATACATACGAGTAAAGAAAGAAAGAAAGAAAGAAATAAGAAAAGAAAGAAGGAAAGAAAGAAAGAAAGAAAGAAAAAAAGAAAGAAACTTAAATTGTAATATGTACCCTTACATGGTATACAAGCGCTAAGACAAAAAAAACAATAAATAGAGCAATTGCAGACTGCATACATTACAAAATGGATTCCTACTCGGCATTATGCTGGAAGTCCAAAAACAACCAGCGCTGATGTTCCGTAGGGCCCAATTGAAGACTCCACGGTGTAGCAGCCAATTTAAACTATCGAATTCATATAATTATATCGAATATATAATAACCAATTGGTGAGGATAATTATGATGAGTTGTTAATAAAGCTTTTCGGTCCATAGCCTGTACAAATACTCAAGATACTTAAGGTCTCATCTCGGATTTCATTTGGGATCATATATCAATTTAATAGAGAGTAGCAAATGTTTTGCCGCTGCTAAACAAAAGATATCTAAGTACTCATTATCCGGGGAATTCGATATCTTTCCACAGACATCGGCCGTAGATACATACATAGCTACGCCACAAATGTAGCGAAAAATAATTATGGAATGGACAATGACCTTGAATGTTGAGGGGTTATTACCTCAATGTTCGGAAATTCAAATTCAAATTCAAATTCAAATACTTTTATTCATTATAAGGTATATACATACACTCAATGAAGGTCATGTC
>DWJK01006919.1:0-10183 GCA_018248815.1 Croniades pieria auraria
TAGTTTGCTTAACCTAGCGATCGGAGAGTTCTTGCCTAATTCAGTTTTACGCAGAGGTGGAACAAGAAGTGGATTCGCTTACACTTTGTGCTTCTAAGAATCATAGCGAGACAAACGAAACGAATAATATTGCATGAAAATAAAAAAGACTTACAACTGAAACATTAAGCTTTTTTGTTACTTTCAAAGAATCAGACCTTGCTTATATCATGAGTATATAAAACGCAACATCACGCCCGTAAACCCCGAAGAGGTAGGCAGAGGAACGTAGTAAACTCTCATATTTCAGCAGTCACGTTTAAGTCCAATGGAATAGACGGTGAGCCTATTGACATAAGTATATGCGTATAAGCTTAATCATATTCCCTTTTACAAAACCCGTTATATTATGAACACTGTAAATCTCACTTTCAGTTCTGTCACCGTAGTCCCATTTAATATAAGCTGTAAGTTAATCATCATTATACAGGAAACGAATTCTAATAGCCGAGAATTCTTAGTAAATTTGATAGTTTGACGCGTATTAACCCGAACGTGCAGAGGGGATTTTCTTCTACCCGGACAGACTTCGACAAGACTTGTCCAATTAAAAGTTTATGGGTGATATTTAATTAAGGAAAACCTCAAGAGGTTACCGACCTTCAGTTTATTGAGATTTTAGTTTTGAATACATCTTGAGGACACGCTATTGACTGCCTTGTTTGTTGAGTGGTTGCAAGCGCAACTGCTGATCTTGAGGTTCTGGATTCGATCCCCGTATCGGGTACTACTGGGTTTTTCTATATCGAAATTTATAGTAGTGGCTCGAAGTCTGGATTCGTGCCCGGTGTATGGCAATAGACACATCCCCTATTTCATGGTGGGACTGTCTCTGTCCACCTCTTGGGCTAAATACAGGCGTCATGTCTTGTTATATGACTAACGCTTTAAGAATTTCGTTCCGGGATAATACAGCGAAAGATTGTGGCCGTTAAAAATAGAAGATCTGAAAGGTTTTTAACTTTGTATATATACATACACGTTTGGGTATCTTATCAGCATTCGCTTCGCTGATTTGTTTGTTACGCGAGATAATGTTAAGACACATTTTTGTACCATAAATCGTTCCATGCTTTCTGGTTTGAGTCAAGACTGCTCGAATTTTGAAGAGTACTTTCTCTTGAATATGTTATAATGCATATCAAAATCAAATCCAAAAAAAAAAATCTTCACTAGTTTTCAGTCCTCCCACTTCCCTACCCCAGCGCACTTCACCAGGAGCAAGTAAAGCAATCAATGTATTGTAATTAACTGCAAAGATTTTCGAGAACTGCCAAACAGATTCCCCCTCAACGATTGAAATACTAAAACAGAATCACTGATGAAAATATCGGTAATCAAATATTTAATCTTATCTCAAATCCTTTAAATAAGAAATGAGGTACACTTTTTTTAACGGTTCATTCAAGTACAAAGAAATAAAAATATGGTATAAATCTTACTTCTATATCAACAATGCCATTCTTGTGTGTACCGTTTGATAGCATGGGAATATATTTTAAAATATGTATGAGATAAAATATTACTCGCTGTAATAGTCAAGATAATAAATGTCAACAACTATATTGCTCACTATTCTCCATAATGGCTCACTATTTTCCATATCTCTAGGAGTGTCTGCCAATCCACACTTGGCGAACAACGAAAACTATGGGATATCCCCTTCCTATTCTGAGAGGAGAAGTCTGTGCAGTAGTTAAATCCAAAATGATTGCTGATGATAAGTTTGTTGAAAAACATGGATTATAGTCTGGTCCATTGGTTCACTAGTTAGTGTCTTTGAATGTCGTGCCGAACATTGCGGATTTCAGGACCCAGGACAAATATTTATGTGATGACCATAAGTATTTTTTATGTCTGGGTGTAAAAATAATATAAGTATGTATTAGTATATATATAATAAGTAGTATATCGGTCACCTGGTTACCATAACACAGACCCTCTGAACCCACTTTGGGATCTAATAGCTGTGTATATCCCAAAAAATTCATTGCACATGGTGAAAAGACTCATGTGGGAAAAAATCAGGAATCTTTGTGCAACTGATCAATAACGCTGGACTGCATGCTTCCAAGTTAAAGAAATAAGAAAACCAGATGCTGAAAAGCAACAGATGGTTATTATATTTAAGTTTGACTGCTTTATTGGTCAAGTGGTTACAAGCGCGAATGCCGATCAGGTCCTGGGTTCAAATCCCGGGTTGGATACTGTTGGATTTTTCTAATTTAGAATTTCTAGTAGTGACTTGGAGTCTGGATCTAGTCTAGTCTCCCATGGACCGCTTTAGAAATCATAGTAATTAATCAAGAAATGGGTACATATTTTTAATGTTAATATATACTGACAAAGGTTCAGTTTACTAAATTATATGAATACTGTTTAAAATTGTGTTATCAACATCATTAGGACACTTTAACAATACAAATAAATACTCAAATGGACTTCGGTCAGATAAATTTGTTTGATTATCAGCTAAATATATTAAGGAGGTATTTTGGAGATTATTTGTTACATAGACAACAAGGTTATCATTAGGAATCCTGGATGGATACAGTGTGACTCAGACCGGATGATGAATCACTAATTTCTTTTGTTATTTACTCATGATTGGTGATGATTGTCAGTGTGGTAGAGGGAATACTAGGGATAATGTTTAGATGAGACACAAGAGATAGTTATAAATACTAGAAAAAGAACATGTAGTGCCTATAAAAACACAAACTTGCTTTTAACATGTGACAAAAGAAACAAAACTTATTAAAACTCATGGGAAGCCTTCATTATATCATCACAAGGCAGCCAAAGACCCTTCATCACATCACCAATCCACACAGAGAAGAAGCACAGTGAAATACACTGATAGTCACCCACACTCTATTTTTTGTATTAAACATAACTTCACACCTGTGATGCTCCAAGGAGTAGGCAGAGGAGTTTAGTACACTTCCATATTTAAGCAGTTATGTTTATGTCCTACAATGGAATAGGTGGTGAGCTTATTGCCATACACTGAGTATAGACCAAGACTCTGAGTCAGTACTAGATAGATCGGGGATAACAGGCTTGATGTTATGTTTTTTAATAATTAATTATCAGAATAATAAACCAGACTCTTGCCAAGTAGACAACATTGTCATCATAGAATCATGAATGCATAAAAACACCTTGACCTGATATGGTGGAAGATCAAAAACGACATTCAGTGTTATAAAGAATTACATGTTTAACCCCTTAATGCACACATTTTTTGAAAAAGACCTGCCATCTAAAGTCAATTTTTTTTAATGTAAAAAAACACAACATAGAATGTTGTCTTGACAAGAAAATTACAAAAATAAACAAAACTTTAATTGTAATTTTGTATTTTGATCCACATTGCAGAAAATACTTAAATATTGTAAGTGTGCACAGTTGGGCCAGTTTAGCCGGCTCAAGTTAACTCGGGTGTGCACATTAAGCGGTTAAATGACAACCTACAAATTTTTGTGTAAATTGATACACTGAATAGACAGGTGATATACAAACCTGGTTGGAAACTTCCAGAGAGTTGAAAGTGTCCAATGAATTTGTACTACAGGTATGATATTTGTGCATGAGTGATTTAGGGTAACAATACAATGGTACACGGTTTTATAATGGGCAGTAATGATGTGTATCTGGATAGAATAATATGTATTTTACAGTGCACCATCTATCCCACCGCATTGGCTTGGCTTCCAGCAGAAATCTCCACTGATTTATACCAGTTCAACATAACATCTTGCCTGTAATGCCTGAACAGGTAGGCAGAGGAGTATAGGACACTCCCACATTTCACCAGTTATATTTTATGTCCTATGGAATAGGCGGGGAGCCCATTGTCATATACCAGGCATAGATCTAGATTCTGAATCACTAATAGAAATTCTAAATTAGAAAAATCCAATAGTACCTGAACCTGTATTTGACCTAAGGACCTCCCGATGGGCAGTCACACTTGCAACCACTTGACCAACAAGGCAGTCAGTTCTGTTTGATAGAATAACATGCTAATATAGATATAAATATAATACAAAAGGACAGGTAGAGGGATGTACTACACTTCCATGATTCATCAGATATGTTTACATCCCATCATGGAATAGAGGTTGAGTCTATTGTCTTACACCAGGTACAGATCTAGACTCTAAGCCTTTACTAAGAAAACTAAATTAGAAAATTCAATAGTAAGCAACCAGGAAAACGAGGCCAGGAACTCGGCGGGAGCCCTCGACCAGTGAGGCAGTCATTTCTAAGTACAGTCAACTTATTACACTAAAACTAATGTTTTAGTACTCCTTTTGCATATAAGGGAGATAGACACAAAATATTGCGGAATATGGGTTCAAAGGAAACTAAATAAAGTATTGTTTCATAGCTTGTAGTGTTTGCTGATCGGAAAAACATGAGTAAAACTGGTAAGGTAAATAGAGTAGGAGTTTTCCAACCATTTCAAAAAGCAAATTTAAAAATGTCTAAATTTGAATAAAAGTCATATTTGTAACATAGCATTACAGTTTAATTAAAGCAATGAGACTAATATGAAAAAAACTGTATATAAACTTCAGGTTTATTCATTTCTACTAAATGAGAAATAGAAAAAAGTGGGAAAAAGGGAGTAGAAAATACTAGAAACAAATGCATTTATTATCATTCATTGGGTAAAAAGGGAGTAGAAATTACTAGAAACAAATGCATTTATTATCATTCATTGGGTAAAAAGGGAGTAGAAATTACTAGAAACATATGCATTTATTATCATTCGTTAAAAAAATTAATAAATATTTCTCTTCGTATTCCACAGGCCGCTAACACTTGAGGTCACAAAATTATAAGAATAATTACATAGTACAGCTGAGATACTAAATATGTATATAGATATTAATGTAAAAATAACAAATAACTGATTTAAATGCTCTTGAATAGTCAAATGTAGTAGTGAAATGTGTAACATATAGTCATCTCGAAGTATGTTACAGTACAAGCAAATATCAGAATTAAACTTGTCCACATGGCGTATTAGGTAATGTTGTTCTACCGGGTAACGAAAATATGATACAATATAATTGTATATACTATAAAAAAAAAGGTCACATCTGAAGTTTTTTCTCAAAATATTAACATAGTTATAACACAATTGATTAAGAACGGCAAAGATATTTTAATTCAGAGGATCAATGTCTTCATATGTCTTGGACTAAAATAACCTTACACAAAGACTGATGTTTATTACTGGTGGTAGAATTTTAAGTGTAAATCATATAAGTTAAGTAAAATAAGCAAAATACATCATTACCATTTTAAATTTAATGATATTATCTTAAAGTTTTAAACACGCCAAAGAGAAAGTTTATCGAAAAACTTGTCACCAATGAACAGGAAAACACGAATTTAAGCTTGAGATAAGAGTCAATTCTTGTATTTCATTTATAATGACAGAGTTTAAACTAATTATAATAAAAAATATTAAGTTACGTACCTTCTCTTTTGATTCGCTGGCTTTGAAGCCATCTCAGTTTTTATCATAGTACTATGTCACTATTATGAAACTTCGCGATATGACCACAATCTTAGAACACTGCCAAGGAGAGTATCATATTGCTTTCCACGATGCTTGCTTTAGATTTGTTTTCGTATTAAGCACAATTAAGTCTCACTGATCACAATTTAGGTCATTTTATAATGCACTACACAAACAAAATACACTTTGTTGTCGTGAACTTGCACAGTGGTATTTAGACAAACTCGACATCGACTACGGATAGTTAAAGTCAAATGTTGCCAGAATAATACTTCTGCGCAAATTATTTTATTTTACTTAAAAAATGTTTGACTTATAATAATATTGAGCTACGGTTAAAATATTTGTCATAAGGAATATAGCATTGTGTTCTCAAGAATTGTTAACTTAACTTGTCAACACATGTTTTGTTACGGTTACAATAGCAACACAGATGTATTTATTTGGTTTCGATTAGATGTCAATGACATTTTTGTGATTGGTTAAAATATGGAGAAGCTTAACTTTTATGCAATAGTAAATGTGAATAGTTTCCATAAACCTTAACAGATGGCAGGAAAAATTATTTTTAGGAAATAAGTTTTTAATAAAGAATTACAGATGTCACTGCCTGCTTAATACAATTTAGTAATTTTAGAAAACAGTCATTTTTTAAAATTTTCACATAGAGGTTAACAAATTCTTGAAGCTGTAATTTTCTTATTCGAAATGCCAAAATAACGATTAACAGATCACAAACAATAGGCAGGGGTCGCACTTTACTTTCATACCAGTGCTTATAACTTTACCATTTTCTTTTATTCGTAAATATTCGATACGCATTATATAGTTGGTAGTACTATAAGTAGGTATAGTAGCTTCATGTAAATGATTAGTCAAGGTTACGCACATCGGACTCTGACAAATAAATTGACCATAATGCGTGACATTGTGATACAGATCATAAGTCAGGAATTTTCGTCATGCTAGGTGCATCCGTGAGCGATTAAGTTTATGCGTTTCCCTTCGCTTTGAATAACAAAGAGTATGGTAAACCATCCAATAGTCAGCGCTGCTCCAGTGCTCAGCCTTTTACAAATATATTGCCTTGTAATTAGTGTTTAAATTTTGTACGTTTTTATACTGATGTTTAATGGAATCCTTGTTCTCCGATTGGCTAATACTCAAGCTTGAAAACCGAGACGGGACATCACGCGACGAGACGTGACGGAATGTGACTGGAGGCGACGGGACGAATAGACTTTTATGAGAAAGTGTTTAATTTGAAAATTGCACGGCAAACGCGTGTCATTTGTATGCTTAATAAACGGCTGACTATGAGGTAAAATAAGGTCACGTAACGGAAAAATTAGACTGATTACTGGTAAAATGCCAAATTTTGTTAAATGTTATTTTTTACTATGATAAACAAGACTTGTTGATTATTCGATTTTTAACCCTCGATTTCATTCACCGCAGCAAACACTCACAGAAAATCAAAATTGTCGCTAAGAGTGTGGCTACTGGGTGGTTTACCCTATAACGCTTTTGAAACGACATTTCAACCGGTTTTAGGTCGCAGTAGACATAATTTTTATAAGTCATTGTTTTTTTACTACTTTTTTAAAACTAAATAGACAGGTGTAGATTCCATAATATATTTAGTGAAAGTCTTTATCTTACCTTTGTTCATTGTAATTTTAACAACGAATATTATCCAACATAGCTGATTCTAGGAATATTTTTCGATTTAAAGTTGAATTAAAATAATTTTTAATATTAATAATTTGACTGCCTCATTGGTCGAAAGGCGGTAAGCGCGACTACCGATAGAGAGGTCCTGGGTTCAAATCCTAGATCGGGTACTATTGGATTTTTGTAATTTAGATATTCTAGTGGTGACTCGGAGTGTGGGTCTGTGCCCGGTGTATGACAATAGGCTCACCACCTATTCTATGGGACGTAAACGTAACCTGTGAAAAGTGAAAGTGTACTACACTCATCTGCCTACCTCTTCGGCGATTACAGGCGTGATGTTATGTTTTAATGTTAACATTTTTTTTCAAAAATATATAATAGAAAATTTTATTTACAGATCTGACACTTCTTCTCTGTACGCGCATTCATCATTATACAAGCTGATTTTGGAGACCTTCCATTGTACCATCAGCTAGTATCTGAGCTATTTGGTGAAGATAGAGATGAGTCTTAGTTCATCTGGACACCTTCATTTATCAATAATAATTTACTGACCAAAATATATTACATTTCAAGCTGAGAACCCTGGCTTTAAGTAAAGCGTGAGCTGTGTCCTGGGAGTCAGCACCTTCCTTAGTGTGTTACAATTCCTAATTAAACTCCTCGACATATACAGAATTATTATATCGTTAACATTAACATTGAACATCTGTTTTGCCATTTGTTCACCGTCAATTTATTCATGGTTTCTGTTATTGAAGTAATTATTTATTAAATGACGTCGATACTTAATAATAATAATAAAAATACTCGATCCATTTGTCATTCCACTGTTAGAATATGGGTCTCCTCTCATATTGAGAGGGTTAAGGCCATAGTGTGCCACGTAGGCCAAATGCGGGTTGGCAGACTTCACACATCTTGAAACTTTTTTTTTATAAATTCTAAGGTGTGCAGGTTTCCGGAAAATGTTTTCCTTCACCGTTAGCGAGCGATATTTAAATTTAAAACGCACTTTTGCAGAGAGGTGCGCGTCATGGATTTGAACCCAGCACCCCGGAGTGAGAGGCTGAATTCTTAGCCACTAGGCTATCTCGTCGATACTTACAAAATAACAAATCAATTGGTGACACATATGTTCCAAAATATTTAACTAGGCATATCACTGAGCAAACCAGCAGAGAACACCATGTATGGTACAGTCAACACTAAATCCCTGACGCGCCCCGTAAACAAAATAAGACGGACCCCGAACGTCCTATTTATATGTCCTCTCCAGATTAGGATTATATGTATTAACATGCGACTCACATGTTCTGTTTGTTCGTGATATACAAACCCTAAATATTCCCGACCACGGATATGTATTCAGCGGTCTCTCCACATAATTTTGCGACCCGACCTCTTTATAAGGTTGTTCAGTTATATTGCAATTTCGTGTTTCGAACTGAAGTTTTATCTATCTATCTAAATGTATCCATCTGCATGTATGAAAATTACGATGAAAAGGCAACTAATGATTATCAGTATCACAATGAGATGATTAATTTACACAATTAATTAGTCAGATAAAAGCAAATTAAAAAAATGTTGCCAGTCATTATATTAGTCAAAGTATTGTCATACGGTGTTTATTAATATTTTAAAGATTAATCATTTACACAATTAATTAGTCAGATAAAAGCAAATTAAAAAATGTCGCCAGTAATTATATTAGTCAAAGTATTGTCATACAGTGTTTATTAATATTTCAAAGATTAATCATTTACACAATTAATTAGTCAGAAAAAAGTTTAAAAAAAAAATTGTCAGTAGTTATATTAGTCAAAGTATTGTCATACAGTGTTTATTAATATTTTAAAGATTAATCATTTACACAATTAATTAGTCAGATGAAAGCAAATAAAAAAATGTTGCCAGTAATTATATTAGTCAAGGTATTGCCATACAGTGTTTATTAATATTTCAAAGGATGCATTCAGTTGCGAACATATTTCGGGGACGAAGCTTATTTTGTTCTGCCACGTTGTTTTGAGGTGAAACACATTTCATACATAAGTTTCGTATGCATAATGAACACATGTTATGTAGGTAGGTACACTTCTGCTTTCATATTTATGATCTACTTCACTTTATCCAGTGCTTCTGGACAAATTGCCCAACAGAGTGGCTAACGTGAATTTCAGTAGATTTTAAAATTTAAATACGTAACTTGAGACTGAAAAACCAAAAATTATAGTGCTTTTGAGGTTTCCAAGTCTTTTACACAAGTCTTAATCGTAATGTTCATTTTGTATAAAAATAAACTAAAATATGTTATGAAATGACTCTTCAAGCTTTTGAACCCGTGAATATGTCTTATATTAGAAAAAACGGACAAATAGAGATATTCGACTCTAAGTGCTCTCTCGCTAACCCATTGAGAACTTGTCCTGAAGATATAGTACTAATAACTATGAGGATAATTCGAAGCGTATTTCTGTTATTAAACAGATAATCAGTAGAAATCTAGACATTTATTTAGTATTTGCGCTGGAAATTCCAACGTCAATTCGCGATATGCTGGCTATCGAAGCTCATAATATAGTCCAACATATAAATATATGATCGCGTGTCATTGCAATCAGCACTGGCGAGATTTGAATACCAGATTGATTCTCGCCATCGCGGCATTTCACGGCGACTGGAGCAAACCCTTGCTCATTAACACTGGATTTGCTATGTGGCATAATTTATTCGCATTTTATAATGTAATTTGTCGTGAGAGCTTAATTGACCCCTTGCTTCTTTAGAAGCATAGCTATTTCAAGGATGTTGTATGGAGGATAACTGGTGAAACGTGGGAGTGTACTACACTCCTCTGCCTACCCCTTCGGGGATTACAGGCGTGATGTTACATTTTAGTATGCAAGATGTGCAGTACGAAAT
>DWJK01006920.1:0-10182 GCA_018248815.1 Croniades pieria auraria
AACACCTTATGCGCAAGCGCGATCACCGGAGACAATCGAGGGAATACGAAGACTGTCGACGACGCCGCATCGCCTCGGCATTCGTGCCGCGCCACTCGTGCGGCGGCGCGCAATCTTCGTCGCAACCTCGCTGCAAGAGACGGGTGCTCATGAGGAAGAACCTCGTACAGGTCCGAAACTAGTCGAGCAATCCCGAAAAACGTACGTGAGTTAAGCCGTCACATTTTTAATCATGTGTGTAAATACTTACAAAACATTTAATAGTAAAATACTTAATATTTATTATTATTTTATTAAATTTTAATAGAAAATTTTTCGAAAATTATGTTATTTTGGAATTTACGAAGATAAATACATGAACGGTTGATATGAATACTAATTTAATTGTTACCAAAATTGGTATCTCTGAAAGTATACCAATCTCTACAAAGTCTTGACGTAACATTTTGACGTATTTTATCAGCGTTCTTACAAAAAAACTATTTTCGTCATCGTCTTATTTCAGTCCACTGCTGTAGATAGGCCTCCCCCAATGGACGCCATTGCGCCCTGTCTTTGACTATTAAAAAATTGAAAAAGAATTGTTTTACGTATGTGAATAAAATTCTGTTAGAAAGCAGCGCAATCTATTGTAAATTATAGCAAGATTAGTAAGCTTTCCATCAGGTGGGATTACAGCCAAACGTGAGCCTATTTCTACATAAAAAAAAGATAATTTGTTAAAATTATTTAAGTGGTTTACCGACTTGGTATGGAAATCATAGTAATATAACAAATCTGCCATATTTGTCGTGAACACTAGGTATATATTAAATCAAATAGTGGTAAGGTATATACATACAAGTACATACATGGTAATTTACACAGTTCGGGGAAAGACAGGTAATCTGGTTGGAATATAAATTACCTACATCAAAAGAAGTAGGTATACAATTTGGTGAAAAGATCGGTAATGTTCATCGTTTTTCGAAAATACTAAATTTACTGCTGACAACTCATGGCAAGGTGTAAAACTTAATGAATAAATCGAGCAATTGTTATTATTTCTAATGGTTGAAAACTAGGACGTTTGTTATAATGGACGTATGTTATGAAAAACTTTCAGAAATTTCATGTCATGATTTTGATATTACAGTAGTTTTTTATACTTAATATAAGCTGTAACCTACATATTAACAAGTGAAGAGCAATCTTTATATCCCTTCTAAAGAACAAAATATGCACGCACGGGCGACTGTGAAATTTAACAGTTATAATAGTTGACATTTTTATATAATAAACTAGCTGATACCCGCGACTTGTCCGCGTTGTTTAAGATATTAACAATGTATTTTATGTACAGAGAAGAAAAAATGTAAAATATTTAAGACAAAAATATGCTTGACTAATTTTGAATAAAAAACGTAACATCACGCCTGCAATCCCCGAAAGGGTAAGCAAAGGAGTGTAGTACCACTCCCACGTTTCACCAGTTACGTTTAACTCCCATGGAATAGGTGGTGAGCCAATTGCCATACACTGGGTAATGATCCAGAATCCGAGTCACTACTAGAAATTCTAAATTAGAGAAATCCAATTGTAGCTCCTACCTGGGATTTGAACCCAGGACCTCCCGATCCGCAGTCGCGCTTGTAACCACTCCACCAACGAGGCAATATAATTTTAAATACTCGCTAAAATAGCAGTTTTAAAAAATTCTAATAACTTTATATTAAATAAACATATCATATTCATTTATTAACGTATTAGCATAAGGACCACGGATCTAAGTACGAGTAGCAGGTAATACCTACCAAAAAAAGTATAGAAATCTATCCTGTAGTTTTTACGTAATGCGCGCACCACGGACACACCTCTACCATTTTAAATACTTAATCTGGCCATAAATACTGTTGCAATTAAAATTAACAAAATGTTACCTTTGAATTTGGAATCTGTCATTTCTATACGACTGTGCATTGGGTTTTCTTATTATCGCGCCAATATAAGTATTGTAAAATATTTTGTGATGTGAAACTGGAGTGGGATGATAAAGAGAACCGAATCGCTGTGATTAAATACATTACATAAAGTACGTATGGAGCCAAATACAATTTTTAATATCCTCCATACGCTTGGCATTAGTCAAATGTTTGTGTATCGGGCTATTGATAGGTATAATGAAACCTTCTCTATTTGTGACAGAAAAAGATCGGGCCATCCACGTAGTATTCGTACGGAAAAGGCGATCAAAGCGGTAAGGGAAAGAATTCGAAGAAATCTTGTCCGAAAGCAAAAAAATTTATCCCGGGAGACGAAGATAGCACCTAGAACCATGTCGCGTATTTTAAAAGATGACTTAGGACTTGCAGGCTACAAGAGACGCACTGGTCATTTCTTAAATGATAATTTAAAAAAGAATAGGGTGGTAAAATTAAAACAACTACTTAAGCGGTACGCAAAGGGAGCTCTCAGAAAAAGTTTGTTTACGGATGAGAAATTTTTTACAATTGAGCAATATTTTAAAAAACAAAATAACCGTGTTTATGCTGAAAGCTCTAAAGAGGCTTTCCAATCAGTCAACAGAGTACAACGTGGGCATTATCCGACTTCAGTGATGGTTTGGTGAGGTGTTAGCTATAAAGGAGTGACAGCCATATTTTTGTGAAAAAGTGTTAAAACATCGGCACAAATGTATCAAGATATCATTCTTGAGAAGGATGTTAAACCTCTAAACAACACCATGTTCAATAACCAGGAATGCTCCTTTCAGCAATACTCGTCGCCGGGTCACAAAGCTCGATCCACTCAATCTTGGTTAGAAGCGAACGTTCCGGACTTCATTAGAGCTGAAGACTGGCCGTCATCTAGTCCTAATCTTAATCCACTGGATTATGATTTATGGTTAGTTTTAGAGACTAAGGCTTGCTCTAAACACCATGATCATTTGGAGTCCCCGAAACAATCCATACGAATGAGAGTGAAGAATGTTCCCATAGAAAGAGTGCGTGCTGCTATTGATATCTGGCCTCAACGTTTCAAGGACTGTATTGCAGCCAATGGAAACCACTTCGAATAAGCTTTATAAATTGTTAATGGTTTTATATTAGTGTATTAAACTGACACACTGTAATAGTAATCAATGTTACGTACAATAAAAAAATATCGTTTGTCTTTGTAACAATATTTATGGCAAGACTAAGTATGTATGTTTCTTAAGCGTTCGTAGTCAATTTAATGATAGAAGGACAAAGTAGGCAAGATATAAGAAACTGGAGAAACTGGAGTATTTAAAAAAGAATAACCTGTTAAATACTTAACGTTCATGACCAGATCTCTTAAGGGTATACTTACCAAATACCAATTTGACTGAATAGGATCGTAAGAAGAGATCTTATTACATTGTTGATAACTGTAACTTCAATAAGCATACGAGACTTTCATGAATACGTGATACTAGGTTATGTGATTGTTCTTAATATTTTTAATGTTGATATAGGTTTTGAAATGGACAAGATAATGATGAATAAAATAGTTTAAGAAATAGTAAAGTCAAAGTAGGATACAAATTCCAAGCTATTTCAGAAGTAACTGTATGTTTATACCTGTAATGTGATAATCAAAAAGAGAAAACGTACATTACATTGAATCCATGCATTTGAGTTTATTTCCTCATTCATACTGTTACAATGGATACATTTGTGTTAATTGTCCATAATTATATTATTCCAGCATCATACAAATTTTATGAAACTGTTTTCTATTTTACCTAAGCTGGTCTGGGAAATTGCGCGATCGTTACAACTAGTCAATCTACTGGAGGCACAACACTGGCAACACGGCAGTCGTGCCAAATTGGTCATCGGATTATGTGCATCGCTCCTTCACTTGTAATGAATAAGAGATTATAGCTTAACCAATCAGACTTAAGAAGTAATCATCTACAATTTATTTATTTATATTTATGTATATATATAAAAAAATATTGAAGTCCGCCGTTGTGCGCCCATGATATGATGCAAAAGTTCTGGAAAGATTTCGACATTTTTTTTAGTTTCACTTCTTAGATACTTAGATCCTATTATTAACAAAAATAAAGATATTTTGTTTACTTTTTATTAAAGTTTAAAGAAACTTCAATTTTAGAGAACTTTTTGATATTAAAAATTATAGGTACTTTTTCTCCGATATTGTTTGTTTTCTTTCTACTTGTTTATTGCCCACACGTTATGACAAATAAACACATACATTATAGAAATTATAGATGTACCAGTCATAGTTAACCACAGAACCCATACACAACCAGCCATAAATTTTTATTAGAAACATACACTCAGATTACATATATAAGAAAACTAAATCATAACTTTAAACTGTAAAAAATTTTAAATTATATTTAAATGCGTTACATTTCGTTTCCATTCTTGAACAATTGTAGCCATATTAATATTAAGAACTATTAACTTTTTATGACAAAGTAACAATTGTATCAATGCTATTAAAGCGATGTCCACAATTGTTGCGTTATCCTTGACATCGTGGCACAGAAAGAGAAGAAGGAAAATTAAAAAAAAAATGTGTGTGTACTTATGTGTGTACCCACGTAAGAAGTTATACTTCTTTGGCATAACAAGATAAAAATCTTTCTAAAAATGTTATCCTTCGCGTTATCCTATGTTTGTAGAGAAAACGACACTAATAATAGAAAACAAAGTTATTTAACACATTGAAAGAAAGTTTTATTATAACGCATTAACTAGTTAAATAAATTTTATTGAAATATCATAAAAAAACTAAAATGTTGACGAGCTAATTTCATGTTGTCGGTTTTCCGTGACGGTGTGCGCGCGCATCGTAAAAATTAACTCTCATTTTTCTCTAACGCGTCAAAAGAAGTATAACTTCAAAAATCACTGCTTATAAAAAGCCAGGGACACAAATAAAAGAAGAAAAAGAAACAGGATATTATAACAGCAATATTGCGATATTACGAAGTGAAGGCGGTAGAAGACAAAAAATACGATGCGTAACTCAATAGAGGAAAGGAAAAAGTTGTTGTAAAAATCAAGCCAATGTTTGAGGTTATTGATATAGATAAAAGGTTGGCTGTTGCTTTATTTTAAATGAACCCTCAAAATTTTGAAAACAAATCGTTTGTATGTGTTTATATCTAAATTATAAAGTATTTTATTACGTAGTACCAGTATATTATTTCCTGTTTGTAATAATCGAAACAAATTACGCAATGTGGCGTGTTGGTTTAAACAGAAAAACAAATTGTTTATATTTTTGAAAGTTCATAATCGGTGTTACTTCTCATATATCGATCCTATATATAAATTAGATTTTTAAATACTTTATTGCGTCAAGATGTAACTAAAAATGAAATCCATAAATAAAACACCTCATCTTAAGACATTTTGTTTATAACACGTTTTTCCATTGACTAAGAATTGCAATTCCATTTTTTTGTTATTGAAGTGTTGTTAGTAACATAAAGGCAGATTCGCGAAGAATAATGTTTTTGTACGAACTCGCCATTGAATACCATTGATGCGTAGACACTTGGATCGACATGATTAATACGAGGTCGTACATTCGATATTATTTATCACTGGCTGTTAAAAGAATGCTAATAAATTTATTATGATAACGAGAATCAAAATAATTTAGTGTTATATGATTAAATATAACAATAATAAACAGTCTATTTGGCATACTGCAAGGTAATATTTTCGCACCTGTAACATTCTTCGCATGTGACTAAAATAATAACTGATCACCGTGTATATATACACTTGAGGTTAGTTCTATTTAGGTAGAAGTTTTGACGAGATAAATCTACGACGAGAACAGTTTACAGTAAAATCAGTAACAATTTTTTTACATAGGTGGTTTTAAAATGTTTTGATTTTTGTAAAGATTGTAAGATAAATGTACATGTGAACTCATTTGAATTTTATCATAGTATAATATAATTCCATGCATTTACATTATAACAAAGAAACTCTCAATCATAAATAACATTCCTTCAGGTCCTTCCATACATCGTCAGTGATGCGTGAACACTCATATCGACGTGATTAATACGAGGTCGTGGTTTTATTTGTATTTCGCTGAGTTTTTTCTTACATTACTTTAGTTCCCGATATACTAGAACGAAAAATAAATAAGGCAGATTATTATAAGAAATTATCAATGGAAGGATTGTTAAGAACCTAGCCGATAGAGACCCTTGGCCCATGCCTACCCTGTTAGAAAATGGTCTGAAAATCGGTAGGTATGCATTACAATGACTGTGGTACAAGTTATCTGTGAATCTTTATTTAATTTACATAATATTAGTTACTTAAAACATTGGGAATTTATTATAAATTGACTGCCTCGTTGATCGAGCGGTTGCAAGGCGCGACTGCCGATCGTGAGGTCTTGGGTTCAAATCCCGGGTCGGGTACTATGGGATATATTCAATTTTGAATTTCTGGTAGTGACTCGGAATCTGGATCTGTGCCTGGTGTATGGAAATAGGCTCACCACCTATTCCATGGGACGTAAACGTAACTGGTGGAACGTGGGAGTGCACCACGCTCCTTTGCCTACCCCTTCGAGGATTACAGACGCGCTGTTTCGTTTATGTTACGTTATAAATGATAATATGACTTTATATTGAAGGGTTGCCTGCATGACATTAGAACTTCAAGAACGGAAATCAGAACAATCGACGTATTAAACTTATTACACTACTTAATTTCAGAATTGGTGTTGAAGGAAACACCTAATTATGCTTAACAATATGGACAAGGTGTAAGAGTATTATAGTGGCAGGATATTGTTGATATGAATCTCAATCTTCTTCTTTTATTGACCAAAAAATTAGGTAAATAATTTTGGCAATATGTTAATATGGCAATAAGTTTTCACAGTTTACATTTCATTTACGTTATCATCGTCTCCAGCATGCTTCTGGCTACTGTTGAACACAGCTCTCGTGAATAACACGCTAATGAATTCGATCTTCAGCTCTTCGTTTCCAACCGTTGAAAGCCACTTTGCGTATTCCCTCACTCCAAGTAGGTGGAGTGTATCCTACGCTACGTTTCCCAAATCGCAGTCTCCACTCGAGAACATGTCTACTCCAATGATTATCAGTTCAGTTCAGATGTGATAAGCTCACTGCTACTTCAGTTTGCTAATACTTTGAGCTATGTCGATAACTTTAGTTCCTTGTAGGAACACCTCGTTTGGGACTCGATAATCGATAATCTTCTTGATAATCTTCTCCATATCCCGCTGGTCCAGCCGTTCTGCTTACTAAATAAACCTAAGGTATAAAATAAACACACAAAAACCAAAACGAAAAATGTTAAGAAGCGTTTTTTGAGAATTCAAGTGGTTCCTCAAAGAAAAATCATTTTTTGCTCTCTCTATTATATTTAATGCTTGTAACTATGTATACATTTGTATTGTATTTCATATATTATTCACGTAATACATAACAACACAGTAAAAATGTAGTGTATATTGTTTATAGGTAAATTGATTAATAATGAAAAGTGTAAAAGGTCCACTATCCCTATAACCGCTTGGTCGTGACGGAAGTTGCCCTTTTAGTTTATCAAAATACCTCCACTCGTGCCCAACAGGCCGTCTCTTATAGGAAGTACCGTCATCCGAAGTAAATTATTCAATATTACGTTTTAAACTTGCTTACATTAAAACTTACAACAGTGCGGGTGTAATCTGTCCCAGTCGACGCTCGTTCGCCCGGACTCCATTAGGGAGTGTCGATATTTATAAATATACAAACGGTCCAAGCAAAGTTGATTATATATACGTTTTCATCAACATCGATTCTGTACATTTTATTATATTGTAAACCAAAGAAAAAGAGAACCTAAATTGTCGACATAGCCCAAAGGTACGCGTTGGAGTAGACTTGTTCAGGAGTGGAGACCGCGACTTGATAAACGTAGTATAGGACGTCCTCCAACTAGGTGGAGTGACGATATACGCAAAGTGGCTTGTAGCGGTTGGATGCGAAGAGCTCAAGATCCAGATCAGTAGCGTGCTATTAGGAAGGGCTATGTCCAGCAGTGAATGGAAGTGGATGGAAGTAGTAAGTAGATGGATGATGATGTTAATGATGATAGTTCTACTAACATTGATTCAGGTTGTTTTTGCTTTAATGAATAAGGACAGAATAAAGATTTCTTCGTTTATCGAAGGTATGTCTGAAGGTATGTATGAAGGTACGTACAAAGTTCGGTCGATGGATTATTTTCATAAATTTGAAGGTTTCTATTGTCTGCTACATAAATGAGTAAAACTGCTAAATTAGATAACACTGTGCGATAACCGTGATAAACTGATTACGTCTCAATAGAAAAGAGAAATGTTAGAAAAGCACTTCGGAATGGTAGCTTTAGCGAAATATTTTATCTAGAACACTGATACACATCCTATTTAGATATTATGAATCTCAAGTGTATTTAAAGTGCATGTCTTTCGTGTAACTTAAACCCCTTACAATTAAGTGGTATTACTTAGCCATAAACGAAAAATTCCCCATAATGCAGATGATTAACGAAACAAGATTTCAATTATGAAATAAACGAATTGCTTAGGTAATATACCTCGCTGTTTAATGACGGTATATATTGGGATACTCTGGGCGAGGCCGCTCGATGTTCGCAAAAAAGGCTGACGATTAATTATCAACTTTGCGGCTGAACGGTCAAATGTATACCTAACGGTGATCCTGACCCAAGCGGAATATGTTCAATTCCCCATTAATATTTTTTTCTTCGCGCCGAACATATTTCGGGGCAACCTTATTTACACATTTTTAACACGAACCCCTAAATGTGTTGGTTGGATAACCCCGTGATGAATGTTTAATACAATGTTTTAAGACATTGAAGTTATAATAAAACCTCCAAAATTATATTTATTTTAACCTTCATCAACTGATTCTGGAACATTTTTCGGACAGCATAATTCTTAACGGCGTTATAATAAAAAGTATCCAGACAATAGCGGTCAGGTCATTAGGGTCAGCGAGCAGACAGGTTTGAATTAATAAACAAGATGAATATGAAAAAAATACGTATATAAGGAACATTATACACGGAGAGCAATGATAGCCTAGTGATTTAGAATTCAGCCTCCTTCTGGGGGTCCTTGGTTCAAATTCCGGCTTAACCGCCTTTTAAAAGTACACGTTTAAGATTAAATATCACTTGCTACAAAAGTGAAAGAAAACATCATGGGAAACCTGCCTGTCTTAGATTTCTTCATAACGATTTGTCAGACGTCTGTAGTCTGCTGGCCGCACTGCGCCATCGTGGCAGACTATGACTTTAAGCCTTTTCGTTGTTAGAGGCATTCGTGTCCAGTCACTGAAACGTTCCACTGAGCCATAAAAATAGTTAACGATAATTATGTACAGTTTTAATCCAAAAGCTTCCCTGTGCTTATGATATCAACGAATTGATTTTCATCAATGGCTATAAGCTATCATGGACTGAAAATATGGAGCAGTGTCTCTTTTGGCTTGGAAACTGCTATTCTACTGCTTCTTTCTATTTTACACCTTTCAACCGATACCTTATAATTATGGCAATACACGACCTGTCATAACTCTATTTTAGATTTACCTATATGTAGAATAAAAGGAGTAGACGCCTTCGCTCCAATCTAAAGATAAGGACCATAAAGATAAAGACCATTATTGCACCCTATGATCAGTATCGCACCGCGTGATCAGTATTGAACCGCATGATCGGTATCGTACCGCATGATCGGCATCGCACCGCATGACCAGTATTGCACCGCATGGTTAATGAAATTACATTGCATTTTCTACCGTACGATAGCATAACACTAATGTGTAAAATGAAATACTTATGTAACCTAAATTTTGAGAAGCTCTAGGCGTTTTCTGTGATTTGTCTAGTCTGTCTGTACATATAACTACTTTTTTTATGTAAATAGTAGCAGACAGACCTAGCGGGCCGAAAACATTTGTTAATATCTCCCTGTGGAAATAGAACTCTTAGTGTAAATAAGTCTAGTTATTATTTTTTTAATTATACATGAGCATTAAAATGAAAAAGCATTAAAATAAAATAGCAGTGATAGCCTAGTGGTTAAGAATTCAGCCTCTCACTCCGGAGGTGCTGGGTTCAAATCCATGGCGCGCAC
>DWJK01006921.1:0-10179 GCA_018248815.1 Croniades pieria auraria
GTAACATGCCGTCCTCTCCCGAAACTTCCGGTGCGCACTCAGGCTTTTTATTACCTGAAAACTTTCAATGATTTATCATGATTTAAATAATATTATAAAAAATATGAATAACAGTAAACCAATTTAGAATATGAGATTATAATCCGTAACGTTATCAAGGAGTCTGAAATCTGCCAATCCGGACTTAGCCAGCATGGCAGCCTTAACCTTGCTTATTATGAGAGGAGACCCGTGTGCAATACTAACAGGATAAAGGGGTTGATGATAACGATATTTAATATTATTTACATTTTTCATTACTTTTATACACACGCAATAAAATGTGATATTGAAGAAGTATGAATTCATAACTCGATACGAGTTGTGTGTAATGATCGCTATGGACACACAAAGTCCAGTATGTACAATTTTGAACAGTACGAATACATGAAAATTCAAGACAACGCAATTTAAATTGTTAATTTCCCGTTAAACTTAGAATCGAATCCCCTCACATCCAGATATACATTCGATACCTATAAAATCGAGACAAAATATTCCTTTGTCGACGATCCCTAGCCATAAACTTCATAACTCCTCTCAATTTGCAATAAAAGCATCAATTACAGAAAGGACCTCGTTTCAATTTGGAAATCGGTCCGCAATTATGAACTAAGAGGGGAAATTAAAGGGAAAAGACAAAGTACGACAATAAAACGGCCTTCCAGGCGTCCATTTTGTTAAGCGCAAAAGCCTTGAATTTAAATAATTACATGGCCATAACTAAAATTTACAAGCCACCTGCTGGATATTGGCGGACAAATTAACGCAAATGACATTCAATTGAAAAGGATGACAGTTGACATTTTTGTCGGCTGTCAAAGTTTAGGAATATTAGATACACAACTATTTGCAAGATGCTGGACATGGGGATTAGGAATTGCAGGACACAGCTTTTTGCACTACCTAGACTGCAGTCCGGCAATGCGCGAGCAGTAATTCTTGGCTAGATTAACTTCTCTATACTGCGATTAGCAGGTTTCAGGAGTCTCGTCTTTTGTATTACACGGTGCATCATGTTAGCGTGTGTACCTACAATAAATAAATATATTAATTATATACAATTATTAGCGTGTGTACCTACAGTAAATAAATATATTAATTATGTACAATATTACATACATTATACGTCCATATTTGTTTTATTAATTCATTCACATACCTATTTAAGTAACATTACTAGTTGTTTGACTTTAGTCAATTGAGTGTTAGTCGATTATTTTAAAAAGTCAATGTCGTTATATAAAAGAGAAACGGTCGGCAGTCTTGCTCAAAACGTCAAGTAAAAGACATCGAAGGCATAGAAGCGATATCGGAGTTGTACTTATAAATACAAGATAGAGTGAAGTGATTGTGGAGATCTTGAGTTGTTGAGTTGTGTGAGTGGAAAATGTAAGTAAAAGTATTCTATTGTTTTAAAGTGGTAATTGATTGTGGCTAATACTTGCAGTGTGGGAGATGTAAATAAATGTTTATTTGAGTAAAATACTTGTTTCTTTATGCAAAATCCTTATTTCTGGACTAATAGCTAATAATCACGAGCAGCTAAGGTTGGCGTACGTCCCCTTATATTTCTAACAGACTATTAAATGTTTCTTGGGTATCGAATAGATATTTATTTCGACATAGCTCGAATAAAACGACTTAACTCACGTACGTTTTTCGGGATTGCCCGACTAGTTGGCCTTTTGAAAAGTGTCAATATAAATAAGTTGGCAAACTATTATTCGGCGAAATAAAATTCTGGGAAACGTTAGTTGGCAAGTGATAATCGGCCAAACATTTTTCGGCGAGAAGGCAAGATCCGAATCGACATATTTCATAGTAAATTGTTTTAAATATGTTACAATAAATATTATTCTATTATAAATCGGACAGGTTGAGAGTTTGTTACTCTTTCAGGGTGAAACAGATTTTGATAAAATATTGTATATAGATAGACTATGACCTGGAATAAACTATAAATTCACCCTATTCCTTTATTCGTTTCTTTCTATGATAAGCTTGGAAAACTTGATGTGACTCTCTTCAACAATAATGTTCACGTAAATGTATACTTATAAATCTCTAAGACTTAAAATCTGAACATATACGTATTTAAAGTCGTGGATAAACCTACGTTATGTTGGTACAAAAATAATTTTATTTAATAGATTTATTTTATAGCGAAACGAGCGAGCGACTCCTAGTTAAAAGTATTCCTCTAAAACAAGTTTACAGGACACACAATTTTTCATTTCCGTACTATAAATTAGTACAACATTTGCACACATAAAAATATCGCGTCAAAGCAAAAATTTTTCTGTCGTTGATGAATTTTACACTGCAACGCCATATTTAGATTTAGCTCATAATACCGCGGGAAGAAATTTGAATTTGAAACGTCTATTAACAAATAAGCCAAAACAGTGATGACAAGCTGCCAGGTACGGAACGTGTTTCGCCCCTTTTTTCATAATTAATATTTTTATTACTTTAACGATAAAATATTGTAGTTTCGATCTACAACGACAATTAGGTATGTTATTACAATTTTCATCACACCATGTCTACGACGTGGCAGACAAAGAAACTTAGTGCCAAGTTAAACATTTATCTTTATAGACCGGACTTGTTTCTTGTACATTATTCGTTCTCTTTATACCCGTAAGTCGATTTCGAAGGCTTCCGACTCTCGCAATAACCAGTAATTGAGCTGTTTGTACAATTGAGCTGAGTTATGTGTGTTCATTGAAATACATATGTCATGTTACTATAAAGCAATTTGTCTATAAAATAGAACGAGTCAACGGTTACGGAGGAGACTGATTCGAGGTTATTGCAAACAGCTAGATGTCGGTATAGAGGAAGAGTTGTCAAATATATCTCCCATCGCGAGCAGACCTCATTACGTGCGAACTGTGATGCATGTTACTGGCAATGTTAGAATAACACTCGGAATTTAAAAAACATAAATGTTTAGAGGATTACTAGAAATTTGTATATTTATGTACACTATTTACATTGTAAAAAAAACAACATGACTTTGTTGCTACCATTCTATTATTCATGCTAGTTACATAGTCACCCTACATGGATATCGCTGACTAAGCCGCGTGCTCTTCCACGTGCGCCCCAATTCATCTTTCGCAATCGTCAATTAGCAATAACACCACAGTTTTCATTAATAATAAATTCGCTCTGTAAATGTTTAGATATAGAGATCTTACATCGATCACTCGTAATCTTAAGTAATTGTAATTTGTATTTTATTAAATTAATTTAAGTGTTTGGGTTTTTTAAGTCCTCCGACTGTCGTTACGTAATTGGCGCAGTCGGTGGGATACTTCGAAGCAGTAGTAGACCTCCGCGAAGACCACAAATCGGCTCCAAACGGACCCCGTCCAGCTGCTTACACTCTCCAAGTGTTTCGTCGAGGTATCTAGAAATCTACGTGTATGCAGTCAAGGGCTCACTCAGCAATCAGTGGAAGAAAAACGAGAAGGCACATACATGTAAGTGCATAATTTTGTTTTATAAGTGTTGCCTTCCTTTCCCACAATTTTCCGTCCACGAAAAATCGGGGAAAAGTCTGTCTCCTCAAGTCAGATTCATAGGAATATCGCTGTAGACCTAGGTAGAACTTTAGATTCCAACATAGAATTAGATAGCTCTAGTTCTTTAGACAATAGCATAGATTTAGAGTATTCTAATTTAAATTTAAATATTAATATGGATATGAACACACTTTTCAAAGCTCTGCGTCCCGTCCCGGAATTCGACGGAAGTCCTAATTTTCTCACTAAATTTATTAGAATTTGTGATCAATTAGTTTTACAATACGTTAAAAATGAACCAGGGTACGAGTTATCTAACCTATGCTTGATAAATACTCGTAGTATATTAAATAAAATAACGGGTCCCGCAGCTCGTACCATTAATTCCAAAGGAATCCTAGAAAACTGGATAGGCATTAGGAACGCTTTAATTAAAAATTTTGCTGACCAACGGGACAAAACAGCCCTCTATAATGACCTTTCTTTAGCCACTCAAGGTAATGACACCCTACAAGAATTCTATGACAAATGACAGAACTTTTTTAGCACGATTATGACATACGTCTCGTTGCGTAAGTCTGTGCCTACCACCGTGGAGGCCAAGCGTGATCTATATCGTAAGTTTACTATGCAAGCGTATGTCAGCGGGTTAAAATAACCTCTCGGGTTCCTTATCCGGTGTATGAGGCCCAAAAGTATACAGAAGGCTCTGGAATTTGTCCATGAGGAACTGAATGTTATATACTTACAACATAGAAATGACTCTGTTTCGGACCGACGCTTATCCAACATGACACAACCAACTCTGAAATTATCGCAATTAAGTAACAACCCTGTGCCTACACAATTTAACTTAACTCATCCCACACCCAGACAAACCTCGTTCGCACCAACTGTACGGATTCACCCGCATTGGCGTCCTCCAATTCAGTATAACCAACCCCCACAACGCATACCTATGCAACCTACTCGGACACAGCAAATGTTCGCAGCACCGCCGCCTAATTATAATAATAGTGGCTTTAGAGTAAATGCACCGCTCCATCGTGATGGCCCTAAGCCTATGAGTGGAATTAGTCACTTTACTTCGAGACCACTTCCACCTAGAATTTCAGGACATGACTGGAAAAAATTCTGTAACCCCCCTCCTTCTAATTACGTCAAAACTAAGGAAATTAATTTTAATGGAACCTATGACAATGACTATGACTATGGTTATAATTGTTATCCTGAATACTACAGTTATAAGACAGACTACACAGTAAGTGAGTGTAATAATTATCATGATTACTATAGTGTACCGAACCACTCCTATAACAGTGATCCACAGCACTACGACAACCATGACATATACCCAAATCGTTCTATAGAATCCGCATAACCTTCTACTAGCCACGTCAAAGAGCAGGATTTTTCCCAGGCACGCCACCAAACCGAACCAGAATAGAATTTAATTTGCAATTAAAAAAAGAACTACCTTTCATACAGATCTGTAAACCCCCTCTCAAACTCCATATGGACACTGGCGCAAACCAATCCTTCATAAGTCCCGAAGCTGTCATTAAATTTTTCTCACACGTACAAAGAAACTGCGATCCATTTGAAGTCATAAACTCACGTGTCATAAGCATTCATCAACACTCAATTACAATACCTAGTTTCACAGAATTTAATGATCATAAAAATATTAAGCTATTTATCTATAAATTCCATAACTACTTCGATGGATTAATAAGATTGGATTTATTAGAGAATTGTAAAATAGATCTCAAACCTAATCTGTTATTAACTGAAAACGCAAGCATACCACTTTTACGTTATCAGTGTAGGAAACGTTACCGACAAGAAACAATCCCGGCTACTGCTTCCCGCTTAATTAAGATCCCTATCGACTACCCCGACGTTGAGGTATACATCTCTGAGCAATTTTTATGCAATTGCACTATACATGAATGTATTACGACAGTGACTGACAGGACTAGCATAATCGAAATTAGAAATCCGACAAGTAAAGATATAACACTCTCGTATGGCAGACCAGTAACTATTGAAGTAAATAATATTGGGTGGATAAGTACGGAAAAAGACTCGAACCGCATTAAAAATGTATTAGACCGACTACGAACTAACCACTTAAACCCTGAGGAACGAGCTTTACAATCATTATGCGCGTAGTACGCCGACATATTTTATATTGAGGGGGAACCCCTCACATTCACTAATAAAATTAAACACAATATTAGGACCCATGATGAACTTCCCGTATACACTAAGAGTTATTGATACACCCACGTTCACCGACAGGAAGTCAGAGACCAAATATCTAAAATGTTGGTACAGGGCATCATCCGACCATCGGATTCTGCATGGAGCTCACCTATTTGGGTGATCCCCAAGAAAGCAGATGCTTCTGGTAGACAGAAGTGGAGAACTGTTTTGGATTTTAGGAAATTAAACGATAAAACCCTAGACGACAAGTACCCCATTCCCAACATCTCAGATGTTTTAGACAAACTTGGTAGATGCCAATACTTTACGACTTTAGACTTAGCATCAGGATTTTATCAAGTAGAAATGAACCCCGACGACATACCCAAAACGGCTTTTAACGTGGAGCATGGCCAATTTGAATTTTTACGCATGCCCATGGGACTGAAGAACTCTCCATCGACGTTCCAACGAGTCATGGACAATGTACTCAGAGGACTTCAAAATGAAATTTGTCTAGTTTATCTTGACGACATTATAGTTTTTAGTACCTAACTCCAGGAACACATAACTAACCTCGATAAAGTTTTCAGTAGACTTCGAGAGTCTAATTTTAAGATTTAAATGGACAATTCTGAATTTTTTAACTTAGAAACAACATACGTTGACCATGCAATTACTAGAGAAGGTATTAAACCAAACCCCCACAAAATTAAATGTATTCAAAATTATCCATTGTCTAAGACGACTAAAGAGATTAAACAATTTTTAGGACTAGTAGGGTACTACCCCAAATTCATACCTGACTTCGCTCGAATAACTAAACCTATGACCAAATGTCTAAAAATATCTAATAAAGTAACTATATTGACTGCTTTGAGAAATGCAAGATGTTATTGACTAACGACCCTGTATTACAATATCCCGACTTCACAAAAGAGTTCATTCTGACGACAGACGCTTCAAACGTAGCAATAGGAGCCGTACTCTCACAAGGTACAGTAGGCTCAGATAAACCTATCTGCTACGCCTCTAGAACTTTAAATGATAGCGAGACGAACTACAGTACTATCGAGAAGGAACTTTTAGCCATAGTATAGGCTACCAAGTACTTTAGACCCTAGCTTTTTGGACGTAAATTCAAAATAATTACTGACCATAAGCCCCTCCAATGGATCATGAACCTGAAAGAGCCCAACTCCAGACGACACAATGGCGACTTAAATTAACCGAATACGACTTTACGATAACCTATACAAAAGGAAAGTGCAATACAAATGCAGATGCTCTATCGCCTGTTCAGCTTAACAACGAGGAAATAGAATCTCTCCTTACAGAATATGGGATCGACCTCTTCATCCGACCTGAACCACCAGAGTCTTCAACCGCCACAGTACGCACATCCACCGAAAACCCCATCCTTGAAATACCTATAACTGACGAGCCCCTCAATAAGTTCCATAGACAAATCCGTTTCACCATTGTGGGAGACCTTAAACGACGACCGATAGTTACAAAACCTTTCGACACCCATACACGGTCACATGTACAAGTTTCCGAATCCTCTCTAGAACACAACGTAGTAAGCGCTATTAAAGAATTTGTTAAACCCAAAGTGAAAACTGCCATTAAAACCACACCACCTTAAGGAATGTACTCAATCATACCAATTCTACAAAATAGTTTTAAGAGTTCTTCTATGAACTTAGTTTAAGCCAAAACTGAGTTAGAAGATATAAAGGAATATCTTAGACAACAGGAAATCATTAGACATTATCGTGAAGGGAAAACTAGCCATAGAGGTATTAACGAGTGTTATTTAGCTTTATCCCGACGTTATTACTGGCCCAAAATGAAAGATGAAATAACCAAATACATTAATGAATGCACTGTATGCGGACAGACAAAATACGACAGAAATCCCATTAGACCATAATTACCAGCAACTAAACCCTTAAAAATTGTTCACATGGACTTATTTACAGTAGCGAACGAAAAGTGTTTGAGTTTTGTAGACTCATTCTCAAAATACGGACAGGCTTATTACCTGCGTGACGGTACAGCAATTAGTTTGCCTCTTACTATAGTGACTGACAATGGAACCAAATTTACGAACCAACTGTTCCTGAATTTACAAGACTACGTAGAATAAACCATCATAAAACTTTCGCTCATTCCCCTAACGACAATGGCATTATATAAACATTTCACTCGATTTTACTCGAACATTTGCGTATACTGAGACTTAAACAAAAATATGAACCAACTGTTAACCTAATGCCATATGCGATACTAACCTGTAACAGCTCTGTACATAGCTTCACTAAATGTAGACTCAACGATATAATAAGAGGTCATTTTGATCCCAGAGACCCCTTAGATCTTGACCTAACCGAACACCTAATGCAACAGTATATTCAATGGCATCGTGATCAAATGAAAACCGTCTACGAGTTAATCAATGAGTCTAGGACGATTGACTGAACCCGACTTACGACTAACAGAAATAAAACCCGCGAACCCGAAGTCGAATATCAACTCGACCAACAAGTTTTTATGAAAAACCTCATGGCTAACAGACAAAAACTGGCCCCTCGCTACACACAAGACACTATTCTTGCCGACCTGCCGATACACATTTATACATAAAAAAAGAAAGGCCCAATTGCCAAGTCCCGCCTCAAGCATACCCCTATGACGTCAAAATTGTTACAGGTTTCGTGTCGGATTGTTACGAACTACAAATTGACTATTTGACATGTAAACTTACAAAAATAAATTTACAGTTAAATAGTTTATTACCAAACCGAGCAAAAAGAGGTCTTTTTGACGGATTAGGATCTCTAATGAAAAGTATTACTGGCAACCTGGATCACTCAGACGCCGAGAAATATAACAACGCGATTAAGATATTAGAAGGATATGAACAAAAGCTTTTATCCGAATTCAATAATCATATTAGTATTAATAAAGCCTGGATGTCCCTGGAAATTAAGTTCGGTAAGTTTGCACAACTACTAGCAATCATCAGTGAGAACGTTGACGATCTATACTTAGAATTAATTACATAGTATGTTAAGAATAGATGCATTAGAGAAAATGATAATTAGGCTTAAAGAGATATATAGCAGTAATTAAATTTTAGATGCGGATTTGAGAGAATACTATAACATAATAAAACCTGGTTCCTATTTTATCAATAAAATATTAGTAGTAATATTTAAATTTCCTATTGTATCCCCTGATAGTGTTGAATTATTCCGCCTCGCAATTGTTCCCAATAAATCCCAACATACCTTTTTACCTCCATATCCATATATGGCAACCAATGGAAAACATTTTATGTATATAAAGGCTGAATGCCCGAAGTTTAGTCATCACCTTCTCTGCGAAGAAAACGTCAACCAGCAACCCAGAGAGCACCCTGATTGCATCCAAAGCATAACTACTAATCAACTAACAGAAAAACCTTGCATTCTTACAAAAATAACCTTCACCAAGGAAGCCATGGAGCAGCTAGATGACCGGCACTATACCCTCATCTTTCCACGATCTACAAGGATAGAATTACGGTGTGAACGAGAAGAACATTTAACAGTATCCGGAAGCTATCTTGCAACCATCCCACACGAGTGCTCCGTATGGACAGAGACCATCACGATCGTGAACATTAACGACGAGGTGAAAGGACAACCCCTAAAAATAATGAGAATCCCAAATGACTACCTCTCCATAGAAGACAAAGATATTCCTGAAATAACACTCAATACCGTCAATCTAGAAAACCTGCGTAGATTGGAAGACAACATTTTCTACCAGAAACCAATTAAATTAGATACTATAGATACCACATTGTACCATACAACAGCACCTCTATATATAATCACAATCGACGTATTCATATTCGCTACAAGTGTTACTATCCGACGCTACATGAAACGAAATAAAACCACCAAAGTTGAATTGGAACCTGAAGCGGAAAAAGAAGCAGAGCATATTTACGCAACCTCGGGAGAATTGCGAATCCCGCAGCCTGTGCCAGCAACATTTTCGATGAAGATTCTCAAATAGTTGCTGCTCTGGGGGTGGAGGAGTTACTTAGTCACCCTACATGGATACCGCTGACGCAGCCGCGTGCTCTTCCACGTGCGTCCCAATTCATCTTTTGCAATCGTCAATTAGCAATAACACCAGTTACATGACTATGTACCCTACACGAATACAGCGGTATTCGTGTAGGGTGACTACCCTTCAAGAATACCGCTGACGCAACCGCGTGCTCTTCCACGTGCGCCCCAATTCATCTTTCGCAATCGTCGATTAGCAATAACACCACAGTTTTCATTAATAATAAATTCGCTCTGTAAATGTTTAGATATAGAGATCTTACATCGAT
>DWJK01006922.1:0-10179 GCA_018248815.1 Croniades pieria auraria
CGTGACATCTTTGTCGACAGAGTATTGTTGAGAAAAAATAATGAAATTTAACAGGTTGAAATATCTTAGAATAAATATCTTTCAATGCGATATTAATTCTTGTTGTTGAAAAGATAAAATAAATATAGGTTAACTTAACTTACACTTCAACTTACCAGGGGTCGTTCATTGTATTATAAGGCACTTTTCACAAGCAACTAAAAACGAATACGCGTGTTCTGTGGGTTGTAAGCATGGTTATTCGATACGATTTCGGCTATTATTAGGTTTTACTAACTTGAAATTCTTTGTGGTAGCAAGGAGTCTGGATTCGTGCCCGATGTATGGCCATGGCCTCAAATTGCATTCCACAGTGGAACGAGAATGTAACTAATAAAACATGTAAACGTATGTTCAATTTTTTTTTTGGCCCATTTGTTAAAACAATTGTGCCATGGGGTTACGATAGAATATAATTTATACTATACTTCTCATTTTAATCAAGGTTTCATAACTGAGAGAATTAAATATACGTTCATGTGCAATTCCATTAGCATACAGACAAGAAAAACTTTGCAAGTAATATAGAACCGGTACGTTATCTTCATTAGGCAAGAGCTAGGTCCTGCAACCGAACCAGTTTCACATGAAGCGAGCTTTCCTTCCTATGGGTTTAGCTAATGAGGTTAACAGGAAAGTGTTGGCACTGGGTACACCTGCACCTTTAAATTTCGATATCCAGGTAATGCAGTAATTGACATGCTCTGAGTCTTCAGATTCTAGCCCATAAAAAACCCACAAGCCTATACCCACATAAAAAAATGAGTACTGCAAAATCAATTGCATTATACATATTGCATTATAAATTGTCTATAAAAGTCACAGACTATTGATGGGTCTAATCCCCAGTCAGGTCGATTTTAAATTTCCAACGGTAGCAACATAGAGAGAACTGTTTATTCTTAAATAATAAATAATTTGTAATAATGTCCTCTGTAAAATATTTTTGGTAAATTCGTGGCATGTTTCCCGTCTCTCGCTTTAAGGACTAATCATTAAAAAAACCTATGCCTACACAATTCAGCTTCTACTGTGATTGCCTCGCAACATCTGTGGTGGGTAGTTATTTATTTAGCACGTATCAATTATAGATTTTTTGATGGTTTTATCACATATACAAATATCGTAACAGGAATGTAAGTCGTTCTACGAGGCAAATATGGTGAACCTGGTGATTCTGACAATAAAATTGTAAGAAAACAGATGAATTCAGCTGGTTTCAAAAGATTCAGGATCGGATGGAGTAACTCCTATATAGAAGGTGGATGAAAGAATCTAAAGTTTTCGAAATAAAATAGCATTTATTTTGATTTGTTCTATTTTTCCCATTTTTTATTTACCAGTTTATCACATGAATTCAAGATTTTATGATTAATAATATCACTAAATGAAATTGTTTTCATTGAATTATTAACCATATCGGAGTGTTCTCCGTAATTTAAATTGTGTGTAAAATTAAAACCAATTCGTTGTAACCTATTATTATTGAAATAAATGTTAAATTCGTTTCGATGTACCCTTGATAATTTTAATAATAATCTACAACAACCGAGCAAATTTCTTTGGTTTTATCTGTAACCTTATTACGGTGTGCTGTGACTGCTGTGCTGAACTGAAGTGTGGTGTAATGTATACTTATATACAAGTGTGTCGTCTATTGCTTTTATTCTATGTTGTATGTGTGACTGTGTGTGATGAGATGTAAAGGTGTAGTGGGTTTCAGTCAATACCATACCAGAAGTTTTCATAATTATTACAATATGTGTCTTATTAAAAAAATCCATAAATGATCTTGTACTATTTACTTTGTTATACATAAATCATTATTGATTATGGAAAAAGATTGGTTTGAAAATAAATAACTTTACACTGTAGTAATGACATTGAAGAAAATTACAAAAATGTCAACAAAATCGCAAATATCGTCAGAATTAAGCGGTACGTATATTCAATTAATAATCACGGTGTTTATAAATAAACACATTTAATACACAATGTTACACGATGTTACTTTCAAATATAAATCACAAGTAAAGAGTTATGATATCCCAATATTTATTTCTAGAGAGCATCAGCAATGTATTAGGGAAAAATGTGAAAATTTTATATAAATCCCTTATCCGCATGGAATCGAGAGGCGATAAAGTTGACAACCGAGTTTTAGTAAGTACCTATTGATAATATGTTGTATTACTGTCATAATTGCTTTTTTATACCAATTCTTTAATTCATATCTATACTCAATAAAATAATATTTGTATCCCACAATAATATACACAGAAAATTTTGTTTAGTTCATTGTCATATTTTTGTATTGAATGTTGTATTGATACAAATATAGCATAGGATATCTTGAATGCTAACAAGTGTACAAGTTGGCTATTGGGAGCAATTGATAAATTCTGGACAATAGCATGAGTCATGTAGGTGTGTCTGTCTGTACATCCATCTGTGTTGTCTTGGTACATACACCTACATTAATATGAACCACATCCACGCACCGCCCGACATACGATCCGGCTTACTTATTCAATCCAAACGTACGAGTCTTGCTACGGTGTATATCATGTTGTAAGAATCGCACATTCGGTTAATTCGATAATAAATAGATTGCGGCGATTCGACAAGACAAACAGTACCACATGTATTTACGAACAAATAACCTTGCGCGTTATTTGAGCTATCTTACGTTCTGCCTTGAGTCCTTAGACGTGAAAAATATGACAGAAATAGGCAACGTACAAAATGTAATGTTACGGTAATTTACTTAAATGCGCATTGTAATCTTAAATCTCTTTAAACATTAGTGTAAAATTTTAAGAAGATTATTAAAGTTAAAATTAAATGGAAAATTATAAGCTCTATTCTTATCAGCAAGACACTTTATATTTAGTGCTAAGTAATTTAGATTTCACTCGTCCACAGAGTGTCTGGAATTCGACTCCTATAACGCACCTCTGATTTTAGGAAGCTATATGATTTTTTAGAATACGTGTAATTTGCTGTATAGATGCTGGAAAGAATTTAAAGAAAACTGTAGACCTTATCTCCATTATGTTCTTTATAATATAAGAAGTGCATCAATACTTGCTTGCCTAGTGTCGCATGCGACACCCCTTAACACTACCTATTCTGGGAGAAAACCAGTATACGACAATATAACTACAATAAGGTCGACAATTAAGATTATATGGTTGCCTATAATAAATATATTTTAAGAATTACAACCCTATGTCGGTACCCAAAATTATTTGTTTATTTAGTTGCACCAACGAAGCAATCACAATACATACAATATTACACTAACATTCAAATATTGGTAAGTGTTACTTCACTTATAGGTACAAACAGCATGCGATTTACAATGCAACAGAAATTGAGAAAAAAAAAAAAATTTAAAGGTAGATATTCAATCATTCATACACTCCAGCAAAAAACAAGATAATTACAGCTTCTCTCGATTGTTGTTACTTTTGTTAGTGATTAACGATTACGTGGTTACAAATACATCTAGCAGTCTTGGAATAAATGCGACAAAAAGTTCTAGGGACTAAAAATTTAATAGGGCAATTACACAATCAATCTTGATCTCACGGAAGGGTTTCGAATAATGGACTTACCTCCAATAGCGGCAAGTTTGTGCGGCTCGCAGCAGATCCTTGGGCTGCAAGTATCCGAGGACGGTGAGCGCTAACTCCTTGGGCAAGAGCGAGATGAAGTCGCGCTGGAACAGGGGCTCGATCGACTTCATCATATGACGGACGTGGCTGGCGGCGCAGCGGTTGATCAGTGCATCTATCGCCTGAATCTTCTCCCCGTTGGACCACGACTGGAATCTGCAACAACATATATACCCGGCCATTGCGTGACATAAATTGATTTTGATTACACATCGACTCCTCAAATTGGTTTAAGTGGTCGTCGAGTCGGCAAATAAGCTGATGGCTATATATAAGTCGGTGGTTGCAGCGGCTGCAAGTGCTTTACGCTTTAAGGAACACGGTTTTCTACTGACACACGCCTAAAGTGAACTTCCAACATACCCTGAATTAAAACTCCAACAAACGGTATTTAAATCATGCGACCGGGAGCGCTCCCATTTCGAATCTGAGAAATCCGCCTGAGCCGTGTTATATATCCAGGCGTGTGCGGACATACCTACTCGGCACCCATACGGATTGCCATGCATCAAAATGCTGTAGGTGAGGCAAGTGAGAGTCATTGTCTAGATTATTTACAAATTTCACATTCAATAGCGAGAATGAGGGTAAAAAAGCAGTGCGGCTAATTTTTCTTGTAATAAATGTTAAATGTTTTACAATAAACAACCATAAGCGAAATCATAATTGTTTGCATCGGGCGGCTGATGATTTTTGTGATCAAGTCCCATAGAATGTTGCGATAATAGAATTAGTAACACAAGACCGAATCCGAAAGAAACTGAATTCTTGTTTCGTGTACTTCGTCTCCTAATATATTATATGACCAAATAATTCGAGGCAAATTCTAATATGCTGTGTAAGAAATTTAAAGATATAAATTCATTAACTTTCGTCGAAAAGAATTCATGGGACCAACGACGCGCAATCCACATAAAGACGCCGCAGCCGCCCGGACATGACAGTTTTTAATAGACTTCATAAATCTTGCATTTCTAAAGTGGGCGAATGGAATGAAAACAGATAATGGATAGCTCATATGAAAGAGAGCAACATTCTTAGTGAGGGGTCCTATTGTCGCTGCAGCACAAACGTTTTCCTAGAAATTGTTCGGCCGCGCTTAACTGACCCATTTTGCGCGATTTATTGTTGTTTTATAGGGAATGACGAAACTAGTTTTTCCTCTCTATATATTGTCAATGTTCACTTCCGTCTATGATACCTTATAATGGGTGGCGAGACTGTGGCGCACTGCATTTTTCTACATTGTATCTGCCATTCACTACAGTCGTCAATTAGACTTAAGTCATTCACTGTCGCTTCCGTTGCATATAATAAGCGATGTTTAAGTCAATTAACACTTCATGTCCACGCAGCGCATGGTCGACGGACAGTCGGCGGCGTCGTTGCTAGATAATGGAGGACGATATCAGTAATTGTGCAATTATCACGTCACATCAGCGTGCCCACATTAGGCATAGTCGTCCCCGCCTTTGGCACTGCGACGAACGTACCACGCGACTGTCTTATACATATGTAGGTGCGATGCCATTCAAGTGATATACAAGTTTGTGTTAAATCAACTTTATTAATCACACTACTACGACTACTTCTACTAATTGCTAATACTATCTCTACACAAACACAAATTTTCATGTTTGTTCGTATAGCGTGTCACCGGCTAAACCAGCGTGTGTTAACCAGGACTGCGCAGACCCCTGGTGGTGCATGTGACTACCTTAAGGGGGCCGTAACTATACCTAGAAAAACAAAAATTATTTTCACTACTTATACGTACATACATAAATAACATAAATCAACATACAACTCAATATTCTATTCATGTTATACCACATTATAAATATTATAACCAATTCATATCAATTAAAAGAATTTCGGGTTGTATGTAGGCAAGATTCGTATTCTGATAGCACAATTTATTGATTCGTCCTTACATGAAGGTGGACTGTTAGATTCGTATAAGCATTAAATAGCTTCAATGTAAGTATAGTTTCATAACCAGTCCCCATAAATGAAGACAATTCCATACTCTGAAAAATCTCCTCCCACACAATATTCTACAAACAACATGTACCACAAGGATGGAAACTTTCAGCCACCAATCCTTTCTGGAGCAGCGTAATAACTGTCAAATTCCAATGTTCAAACACATAATGAAAATGGAACAAAACAAATTGTTATTTGTCGTACCTATTGAGCCACTGGCGCATCTCGGGCGAGCCGGGCATGTTGTTGGCCTGTCCCGCGGGAGGGTTGCTCCACAGATCACTAATGATCATCGAGCCGTCTGGCCGGAACCTCTTGGCGCACTGTGGCGGTGGCGGCTCGTAACGCCTCTTTCTCTGAAACAGTTGTTGCATTTAGCAACAGTGCTACAGGCTTGGCCTACAGGGCCTAAGTAGAAAATAAAATCAGAGAATGCATTATTACGGAGATATTAACTACGCGAGTGCAATGTTGTGAGATAAGTATACACTCGCAAGTGTAGAACTGAAATGGCTGAACATTATAAAGTCAATTTAAATAGAAAGCTACAATAAAAAATACAAAAATTTCTCGACAACATTACAGTTAACATGTCACATAGGAAGACGATATACGGTTTGTAAGTTCGTACAGTTCACGCTAGATGAAATAACTCTATAAAAAAATCTATTAAACATGTGTGCTAACAAAGAATTGTCTCCAAGAGTCACGTGATCATCGTACCGAATAAATTCAAACATATTTCGGGACCTCCTTATAAGATAAACCATGCACAAATTTGTAGGTCACGGATCTAACGCGTTTAATTACTAATCCAAGTTAATTACTCCGTACCCTATCTACACTGACATTATTTTTGTATAAAAAGACGGCTGAGAATGCAACTAAAACATGGTTCGATATTTATTTTTACGAACATATTCAAATTAATCGCTATATTCTAAAACATTATGCACAATAATACTAATCAATATTCTAAAATCTGGTTTATATTTCAATAGACCAAATGTTCGCTATAATTCAAGTGGATATAATGAGTTCGGACGAGATCTCGTAACTACATACTTGTTTCGGAGGAACTACGGTACAATACACAACAATAATATAAGGACCAACAGAGACTCTTAAACATAAAAACATTCACATCATCACAGCAGGCACTGGTGTCAATCGAAAATAAAAATGAAATAATGAAAAAAGCAAGGAGCGGTTAAAAAAACAATAAATTATTAACCAAAACAAACATTCACTCACCCATAACCTTTCATCGGGTTCCGGCTCGTCATCCTCATCGTCGTCCTGCAACGAAAATTTAATTGACAACATCCTCGTATAATAATTGTCGCCCTCGCTGGTGCAGGAGGTACTTATGCTTATGATTTTCATTGTCCCAAAATATAATTTTTTTTTATTTTATTAGCGTTTGTTTCCAAATGATCCCGGGATGCACGCTGCCGGCGGCCAAAGAGCAGCTATTGAGCTAGCAATACGGAGACAACTGCTAATATACAGCTGATCTAATGCGAGTCGTACTTTGTACACGCAACGTGATATTAATATAAAGTGGCCATCACCAATATCGCCACTTTATATACCACACGAAATGTTTCACGCAACTCTAAAATGCTATGTAATAAGACACTTAATCATACAGTTTCATTACAATGTCAAATATTACAATCAATTTTTTTTAAATGAGTATACAATTTAATAACAATGTTAATGAAAGTTACGTAATTTTTGACGCAAACTATGTCAGGTAAGAAATTATAAAATATTATTATGAGAAAGTAAATACAGAAGATGAAAGAAAAAGACAATTAAAATATAACCGTAAGGACCAACTTGGGTGAAATAACAAGCAATTGTTAACTACAGAATAAGGAAACGGTCAAAAATTAATTATAAAGGTGCATTAAAAGTTTAGTATTATCGGAGCGCATCTTGCTTGCGCGCAACATAATGTTCGCAGATGTCTCCGCGTAGACCTACTCATGCGCACCAGACTCATGTCCGCAAATTTAGGGGTCTATGAACTGAACATAACGTTACAATTTAAACATGACTCTCTTGGCTATTTAATTCATTCAAAACCTGATCGTTCTTATAACACGGCATATGCTGCTTTTGTCATCACTTGATATTAAATACATATTGAAATTAAATCATATTTATTCACATTAACACGTTAGATTGGTGAACAATACCACATACTGATGTGACACCACACACACAAACACACGCACACACACTCTATTTAAATATATATATATATATGTTTGTGTGTGTGTGTGTGTACATATATATTAATTACACACACACACACACAAAAATACATGTAGGTCAATAAAAATATGTTTAACTGGGCCATTTGTAACGTAAATGTTAAAGGTTATCTGTGCAGGCGAATTGTCAATGTTGAATATTTTGTACTGACCGACAGCTGTGAATCAATATCAGTTGTATTTTTAAGTACAGATATAACATAATGATATGTTCTATATTTTACTGTTGCTGGTACAAAATTTAATTATAAAACCTCAACAGTACATATTCCAAACGCATTATATAAATATATACATATACATTTGCTTATTTTACCTCGTGGGAAGAGAGGCAAGTGCACCAAGATTCCTCGTTGACGTCATCATCAGAGTCGTCGTCCCCGTCGCAGTAGCGGTAGTTCTAAAAGTTTAACACGTATAGAGTACGTGGAATGTCAGAACATCGCGCAAATATTTATATACTAATATGTAAAAACTTTAAAAAAGTGTATTAAAACATGAATAGTGTTGGTCTGTCTGATGAGTTAATAGCAAGTGCATCTCACCGATGATTTGGAACTTCCTGGCTCGTTGCGCCTGCCGCTGCGGTCTAGCCCAAGTAACTTGTCGGCGTTCGACGTTGACGGTACGCTGTCCGAGCTACTACTCGAGGTGCTCGAGCTCGTCCTCGACTGACCGCTCCCTGTGTCCATGTCCGCGTCATCACCACAATTCTCCATCAAGTCCGCCTTATATAGCTTGCCCTTAGGAAAGTCCTTCTTCTCTTGGATTCCACTATTTAGCAACTTCTGCATGAAATCCTCCTTCCTTGGCTCTTCTTTAGGATATGTTGGCATTCGAGAATGAATCATGTTCTTTATAGTTTCGTTACTCCCTTCAAAGTCATTATTCTTACTACAGCCAGGTAGGCTCAAATCTTGTCCTATTATGTGCGACAAAGTAGATATTGTTTCAGAACTAGAAGCCAAACTAGAATTGGCACTAGATAAGCTACCTGAATAGTGTGAATTAGAAGGTATTTCATCATCAACCATCATGCCTGAGCAATGCTTTAGCATAAGGTTCTCTTCTTCAAAGTCTTCCCTTTCAAGGTCATCGATTCTATGCCTTACATGACAATGAGTGTTTGATTTATCTACCATAATGGCAACGTTATTAATGCCATTATCATTGTTATCGAATAACAGCCTGCTTCTCTGAAATATGTCATGCTTAGTATGAGAACATGATGGTTCCATTCTGTCTTGTTTGTTTATCTAAAAAGAACAAGAAAATATGCTTTATTCAAAACTATGATTCAGAAATTGGAATAATTCCAATGCCACAAATATGTTATTTATGTAATTTTTTTTTATGTTGACATAGACAAAATGTCTGCAAACAAAATTGATTTATATTAGGAATTGAATTTATATAAGAATATTATGATATTGACATTTCTATTATTATTGACACAGCAGCCTCTTCTAAAAATACAAATACATTATCATCACAATAAATCAATTTCTTACTTAGACATCTTGCTTGATGGGGAACTGAAATGAGCACCCTCTACACAGCAAGATAGTGATGGTTTTCTTAAGAAAATGTTCACATATACTTGTTATCAAAATCTAATGACTTGTGTACTACACATACTTTTCATAATATATATAAACGATTTTGTTACAATTATTGACTTTAATAAGAAGAACAACACAATTTTACTCATATGCAATACATTTTTTAATATAAACAACTTTGTACCAAATCAATAAAAGATGTGTTAATTCCACTTTTTATAAAACTGCATAGCAAAACTGACTCCACAATACTGTGCTATAAGAGAAAATCATATTTAAGATAGTTTAGTAAAAATAAAAACCTATAATTAAGTTATAACACATAATGCAATGCCAAGTTAATATCAATTTACACTACCGTCCAAAAGTTTGGAAGCACATCTGTTATTGGCCAAAATGAAACAACACCTGCTATAGGCGGTAAAAATTTGTAATGAATGTTATCTTTGCAGCTTTTTACTGTTGTTAACATATAAACAAAGGGATCGTCGGCTCTCATTAAACATGTTTTACCAATTTCTTAGATTTTGACGAAACAGATGTTTTATGTCTTAGGACTGCGGTTGCATTCTTTTGTGGTTTGAAGTGTTGCTGTCGGTGTTATTTTTTATATTTAACTTTTTTGGG
>DWJK01006923.1:0-10179 GCA_018248815.1 Croniades pieria auraria
GACTACGGCCTTAACCCTCTCAATATGGGAGGAGACCCATATTCCAACAGTGGAATGTTAATGGGTCGAATATTATTATTATTTTTTTATTATATTTGTAGTTAGTAGTATATGTTTATAAGAAAGAGATATGTTAACGAAAATAAAGAAGAAATTATGTTGCATAATTCATACAACTGCTTCTTACGTTCTGCAAGCGTCGCAATATACTACAGTTACCTTATTAAAATTAATTCCGTCAGAAATTGTATATATACGATAATGAACCATATCGCTTTGAACATAAAGCATCTTATTGGTTGATATAAATGTTAGTATTATACGTTACGGAAAGGTATTATTGAAGTATGCGACGTGTTTAACGACATCGAAACATGCATGCATGCGCATTGTTATGCCGACGATTTATTGACCTTAATAAAATTTTATTGTTATTATTATTATTATATCATTGAGCCATGGCCTTTAAAAAAGTCCTAGTTCGCGTGGAAGGCAAAGAGTAAAGACTGTCAAGTGTTCCTATCCTTACAGGTTTAACGCGATTCTTCTAAATTCATTACTCTGTTCATACATGCACGACAGTTTCATAGACTCTATTTATAATATTTGATATTTTTTAAATCATTTATAATACAATTTATTGTTGTGGTATATATCATATCACGACAATGAAAATATCAGACATAGCAACATTATTAATAATTACAAACGGAAGTCGATAAAAAGCCAAACGGAAATGAACACATTATTTTTATAATTAGATAAGTTGCATAAAAGAGTAACACAGGATATAATAATAAATATGAAGTTTGCAATTGATAAAAATATAGAAATAATAAGATTATTTTGAAACACATTTGTTTGCTCAGTACCTAATCTTAATAACAATGGCGTCGGTTACTTAAGTTTTCGCGCCAAAAATGTAATGGGCACAGACTATTTAGAACGTATTTATAATCTTACCCAAAACGAGTGTATAGATTACGAGTCATTTATTATAATTTCTTCTTTCTTTTGATTTTTTTTTTCTTTACATCAATAGTAGCATTTCCATAGTTAATTCACTTTAATGTTCAGAATTAATGATCTCTGTCAAACACATTTGTTCAGACCTCATGTTCTACTAAAATCCATGTTTTTATTTACACTATATGCTGCTTTAACTTGTACTTTGAAAGTATTGGTCTTTTTCGGTAACTTTTACTCTAATTCACTTGCTTTCTTTCGGCTTATTTGTAGACTTACAAGAAATAGTTTATATTCACATTACGTTCATAATCATCATGTGTTACCTTCTGCCTCTTTTTACCCCCATACTAGAGAGCTGGAAATAATCGTATGTGACGATAGGACCGCTTTATCCCTCGCTATGTTCATTCTTATAATTTTCTGTGTTTTTTGATATCCGCAGTACAACATTGGGATATGCTACATTGGCGTGTTGTGATTTTGAGAGTACCGACCGGTATTATGATGCTTGCTTGAGTTATGACTCAAGAAATCAAAAGAGTCTCATTTCATTACCGAAAAGAACTGAACAATTGCCGTATAAAATGAGTACTAGAAAACAAATAGGATCATGTACCAAATTAGGAACTATTTGAGCAGATGTGCGCGCACCGTGTAACAATTTACAACAACCTGACCATCATTATGATTATGAACAATGCGACTTCGCAACCCACCCAGCAGGCTGTGACCGTATCTTGGACTCCATTGTTTCGTCGCGTATCAAATTGTCATCCATACCACCGCCCCTCTTCACCCATCGTGTTTTTTATAAAGTATACCGCATCAACCCATGCCATATTAATGTTACATGAGCGTCAGGCCGTATTTCTTGTTCTTCTCATAAGTGATAGTGTCCATATTGTGTTATGTGCGATCAATATGCGCTCGGTACATTCCATTTCACATAAACTCTTCGTACTGTTCGCTATTTTATCAAGCAAGAAACCCGCAGGATGTAATCCTATTACAAATTCTGATTTCAACGAGCACATAAGGAATTTTTCGCTGAAAGACAGTGTAGTAAGTAACGTAACTGAGGTATGGATTCATAAAAATGTACTGCCTTTTTTCAACGTTCGTGTATCTTATTACAGAATTCCACAAGAATAAAGACGCTGCAGAAAGAAGAGCTGATACGATACGCAAATTTGACTTCTATCGGCAAACCTGTTCAATTCAAGGTACTTTTAAATATACATAATACGTAGAATTTAATTTTATCGCGTTACTGTATTTTTGAGTAAAGATTGGACTCAGGTTTTGAAAGCAAACTAACTGTATAAACTGGAGAATTTGATAATAATACAACAGTTCAATTTACGAATAGCGATTGCTTAAAATACGAATGAACCAGGAGATTGTCTACAGCCCAACAAGGTCTACCGTAGGCAACGACTATTAATTTCCAACAGTACAGCGAACAATTTGGTATATTTATGAGTAATTGATTTGCAGGAACGGCAGGCTGGTAGGAATATCATACGCATGGCCCACATTCTTGATAAACTCGTTGGAGCGGAAACGTGACTCGATGTGTCGATATATAATAACTTTTTGTACTGCGAATGTTACGATAAGACTGAAAATTCTCAACGCAGTTAAACTACGTTACAATTATAGGCAATTTAAATAATACGCCGTCGAAACTGGCATCGCATACCTGAGAACTCTTTCCCGTGACGGTAACAGTGAGGTCTCACACGCGCTGCGAGAGAGAATCAAAATGCATTTCATTCTACTCAGATTCAAACATGCAGATAGTGGTAAAAAAAATAATTTAAATATAATCTTTGTTCGTGTTGTGGCATTGTTTTAATTAGGTCTCGAACTTATTTCTCATTAAGCGTAAAAGTTGTACATGTAGATGATATATATTGTAAAAAGGTTGTATGTTCATAGGGTCGTTCAAAAATACGGACTTATCTAAACCATCACTATCATCATCGCTATCGTCATCACCATCATCATTATCACTGCCAAGCCTTCCATCATTCTACTGTTGGACACGATAGTTCAGTTAGTACATGTTAGTATGAGTGTTGCCAGTATATAGTAAATAGTTAGACACATTAATATTTTTCAGTATGTCCACTTGATAACCTATGATCTCAGGTGTGTGTAATCTGTCAGCATGTAGTGCTCTCTTTCACAGTTTTTCTTTCTTTTCAATACTTATACTCTTAGTCACATGACATCTTTTCCCAGTAGTAAGATAATGACTAACGCATCTTGAGAAAAAACAATCTTTTTATTGACTCATACATTTTCCTCCTTCAACTGTCCTGGTTTTTTGTCAGACGTTTTGTTTAATGCGTAAACAATATCATAGATGTAATAGACTAACATGTCTATGCCATAAATCAAATAGATGACTAACTAGAAGATTAGACGGTTCGCTGGTACAAGATATGATAATTAAATTGTCTCAGTTACACCCTCCTTATTATTCTAACCAATAGTTTGGAACTAATACGCTTAATAGAATATATCTTTAACGTAGGAAGGTATGAAGGAATGTATGATTAATATAGGAAAGTAACGTCTAATGTTAATGTTTGCTTAAATTTATCGAGTTATGTACTTCATAGCGATACTCGACGTTTTTAGGTTAAAGTGTCTTGTTTTCTTGGGAATAACAAAATGTTATATATTGCGTTGCTATAATTTTGGATAAAATTTGCACTTAAAATAGTTACAATAGAAGATAGTTAGAGTAGAAGTAACGCAACAATTGTTTCTAAAAAAATTGCCATGTTCATCCAATGACATTAGACTTGCAAATGGCAAAAGTGAATTTTCTCATTTAAATTTTGTTTATCCCGGCTCTTCGTCAGGAACATCAACAACTGTACATAATGATTTAATAAGCTCAAAGGTGGAAACATCGACCGTAGTGGAGGATGCAATAAAAATTAAGCAGTTAAAAAATGCAGAGTAATACGATACAATATGAGAATGCTTTTGATCACTTTATCATTAGATATGAAAATGGGGTACTCTATGATAGTCCGAAAATCAAAAAGTCAGTGGTATTCTCCTAATGAATCGCCACCATGTATTGTCACACCAGATTTACTTCCCAAAAAAGGTAATTTTTTCCTTTGATGTTTGCGGAAGGAGTCATTAATTCCGTTATCTTGAAACTCGAAAACCGCTAAAATCAGACTTTTAATGCTACCCATTGGCTCAGTAAATTAATATTTATTGAAATGAGTCCAGGGTTTGTTAACAGTAACAGTGTTACTTTGCAACATGAATATGCAAAACCGCAGTACGCAGCACTGGTAAAAATTAATGAATCGAGGTAGGAGATACTGGCCCGCTACCACAGTGGTTCGGCATCGCAACCAAGAATTTACATTTATTTCAAGCACTACTACAGTTTTTATATTAAAAATGATTGGATCACATCCAATATGTTTTGGGATCTTTTGCTCAAAAACCAATTATTTTTATTTATCTATCGTTTTTGTGGATAAAAAGTATGACAACACGGGTTAAATTTTAGCAAGACTTTTGTTCAAATAGACCATCACCCGTCGGCCCCAAATATAATAAAATACGCTTTTGAAATATCCATATTCTCAAAACATTCTTATTAATGAATTTGCCTTCCGTTGTATAAAAATAACAGGTTACAGTCAAACATAAAAATAATATTTGACCAAATCTTCAATTAGGCTTCATTTGTATTTCATCGGTTTTAGATATTTATCTCGACTCGGCTCCAATGTTCATCAGTCAATCGAGTTGAAGGTTCAATGTATTTTTAATTAAACTATGCATCTGTGAAACAAACCTACAGTTGGAAACGAAACATAAAATAACCGTGTGAAAAGGGGCAGCGACCAGACACTGTCCAGTAGAGCGTGCCACGACCACTCTAATCGCATTCATTACAAAAAATAAAAAACAGATACTCACGTTGAATATTAATCTCCTATTGGTCTCATTAAGTTTCATCTCGTCCCTTAAAAGTTAGTCCATTTCAATCGTCGAGCTCAAATAGGCGAAAAATGTGCTTACTCAAGGTGAATATTTTCCTTGTTTCTTATTTAAGGAAAATTTGTATTCCATTTTCATAACAAACGTGTGTAAAAATAGAATAATTTTTATTTAACGGTACTGTAGGAGTACTTGGAATAATTTTAATTTATTACTTCTGCTTTGAATATTTAAAAAACCTACGAATAAGTTGAAAATCAATGAAAAATTTGCTAAAAAATCACCTTCTAAACTATGTAATGAATAAATCTTCGCGTTTTAAGTAACTTCAGGATCTTTTTGCGACTTATACAGTATCAATTTATTTCGCGGGAGTTCAAAATATAACTACCTGCCTAGCTGTGAAGAGATATCAAAAGCATGGAAGTGAAATATGAGCGTCGTGGAATAGGTTAAGAGCGGAGCACAAAACTAAAAGTCATGAGTAATGCCTTAATTTTTAAAATTATTATAGTAAAATCTATTTTCAGGAAGCACCAGACAACGCGTTATCCAGTTCTAGTTATAGCCGAGGTCTTCTTCATCACGAGCATCCAGGTATTTAACAATAAGGTACCTCATTCTTGTAATGCCATAAGAGTCTCTATCAATTTGATGACAACAAAAAATGGACAAAATGCAACTATGTACAGCCTATGATATGTACATATGTATTATATATAATAAAATCCAATGTAGCTACGAAATTATATATAAATGATTGTAAACAAAGGTACAGTAATTCCTTTCTTCTTCGTAACGTATTGGTATCCATTGTCTACTTATTTTTTCCTTTAGATGACACCTACATTACATTAGTCCACCAACTCTAGTAGGAAATTCTATAGACACATTTCTAGACAATGCATTCTGCATACCATACAGTTAGACCCACAACTGGTATGGGAAAGCATTAAGTAATTACCTGTAGCAAAAACGAAACAGTTAGTACACGTAGCGTTATCGAACATTGGAAAAGTGTCAGCGGATGCCACTGCCAATAGATTATAATAAAAACATTAAGGTCTTCAAACAATAATAACAGCTAGAAAATCGAATTCATTGTGCATATTTACCTGTTACAGGGTACGAAACTCATTATTACGAAGATGGTCCACCTGGATATGGTTACGAATATCACAGTCCAGGTTTTGATCACGGTCATCACGGATTAGATCACCATGGATTTGATCATCACCCACCTGATCATTATCATGGACACCATGATGAGCATCACCACATAAATTATCATCACAAACATTATGATCATGTGAGTATAAACAATTTGACACTATTCCTTCAGGTGTCATATAGAAAGTCTTATAGTGGTCTAATGCGTCTGATAATCATTATTACTATCGAACCAAAAACAGCTGATTTCTTCTAGAGTATCTTTTGTTGAAGATATTATAATAGAAGCTTGAAGGAATCCAGTAGCATGGATAATTATCCCAAATGAAACAATTACTTCAAATGTTATCGAATTAACCAAAACCCGTTTTTGACCAATTTTTTCACTTTATTGGATTTTTTTTGACAGATTTAAGCATCGTCATGATTATCGTAAATATAAGTACGAAAGTCAAAAAATAACAAATATAAAATATACTGTAAAATTGATTTGTTGAGTTATTTCGTCATTTAGTTTGCTTAGAAATTATCCTATCCTAATATAAATATCATCTATCGGAGCCGCAGTTTATTGTACCAAGCAATTTGTTTGATACAATTACTGACTCGTATATTGTACTGTGGTACCTTGTATCTTGAAGTTCTAACAACAGGTAATTCTATATAAGGAATAAGATGATTGCGGTTTTTTGTATCATAATATTAGGGAACACAATATTGTCTGATATTGATATGATCGATATTGATGTCAACCAACACTTTGATTCCGTTAAAATAAATAAAATAGTAATTAGTATCAAAATTATCAAGGCCATTTATTAGCTTCAATGAGGATTATAATTCCGCTGTTGATAGAGTGTATAGATTTCCGTGAATAGATAGGCATACTTAAATTAAACTTGCATTTCTGTTGTCCAGGCATTAGCTGCTAAATCAGTGTTGTGGCCAATAGCTGGAATAGCTTTACTTGGTGCTGCTGCAGCCCTGGTCAGCAATCCGATTTTACTGCAACTCGGGGTGGTGTCAGGGCGACGAAAAAGACGTGACGCAGAAGACACATTGGAAGACAAATTTAACACAGAACCGAACTGGCTAAAAAGGAAAGATATAAAAGATATTGACGTAAAACCAAAATCAAACAAAACATTGATTAGAAAGAGAGATTTTAATCCACCTGACAAAATGGGATTTTCTCAAGTTTCTCATTATTATGATAATCATAAGAATAGAATACGGAAGAAGGTACAATCTAATATGAAACAAAAGACACTGTTGAGAAGAGGAGACCCAACCATACAACCGCCTACTGAAGACCAAGCCCTAGATACGGAGAGACAAGATTCTTCTGAAATAAATGACAAAAAACTTGTATCGGTACCTCTTCTCTTCAAAGAAAATGTTCAAAATACGTAGCTTCATGTATTTACATGTAAATTTTAATTTAATGTTAATATATTAATTAGGTGTTGTCAATAAAATAAAAACAAACATAATAACATTTTCTACATTCAATAAATCAATTAAAAAGGACAATTTTGTATACTTACGAAATATTAACGAAACCCTTACACAGTTCACACAAGCATAACCACAGCACTCCTGCGAACTGCTACTAAGCACAAACTTATCAAAATATCACTGCATCACAATTGCATAGCAGACTCGTGTACGACACAAACAGTAGTACACCACACAGTTATTGACAAAACAACACTGTAAGCCGTCAATTGTTCACAAACGTCATCGTCAGCGAGCACGTATAGATGACGAAAGGAGTGAAGTTGGACAATTTGAGCCGAGGAACTCGATCGGCGAGGCGGCATTGAATGAAGTTGGTTATCTATCGACCTTTCTCTGTGTGCGTGCTGCGCTGGAGCAGGGGTGTTTAAAAACTTGCTCCGATGAACGTGTGTGAATGAACCGTGTTACAAGATTTTGGATGTGTTTGTTTGTGTGCGTGTGTGGAGCGACGTGTATTATCGAATGCAGCTTGACATTAGGGGTGAACATTTTTGTATATCACGTGTGCTTACTCTAATTTCTTTCAATACGTAGTTTCCTATGCATTTTCAATATTAAATTACATAAACTTTTGTCTTTTGATCTTTACCTGTAGATGTTTGCTATGAGAGAAATTATCCACAATATGTTTAAAACCTGTATGTAGTTGTTTGCTATAAAAGAAATTATTCATAACATGTTTAAAAACAACTATTACCATATATTATAGTTTATCCCTTTATGTACATTTAATACTGACCCACTTGTCATAATTATGTATGTAATAATATTATTACAGCTTTATCGTTATTAGACGTAAATATTTACGGGTTATGTTAACACGATAAATCCAGATATATATGTACCAGTGTTGCCTAAGTGAGTGTTGTAGATACCTAGAAAAAGCATTCTTTAAATCATTTTAAGTCAGTAAATAAATTAAACAAATGCTCATTATTAAAAAACAATCATTTCAGTACCAAAACTGTTCCTTAGGATCATGTGAAACCTGTTAACAGCAATTGTCCCACCTTCAGTACCGGCTTATGGCTTTAAACCAAATTTTGATAGAAAAACAGTGTCTACCAGTCCGATTCCGTAGATGGTTAGAAGGAAATATTAATGATGATGTAAATATAAAGTAAAAAGTATTTGTAAATTAACAATAAGTCAAAGTAATATATTATAAAAATGCTACGTACAAATGACAAATATTCTTAACATTTTTTTGTACGCAATGATTTTATAATATGTCACGCGTATTCGTAAGTTGTGTCTCGTATTTTTTTCGGTTTAAATTTTTCAATATAAGATATGTTAAAATAGTTTCCATAAATTTCTGGTACATCACAATGAAATATTCTACTAATTTTAAGAGGCACTGAAAATTATTTTGGTTACAGCACCATCTATGTACGGAACAATAAACTATTGACATAACGATTATATAAGGCACGGGCTCTGTGGTTACATCTAAAGCGATGATTGTAATTTACTTCGACATAACGACGCTAGATGTAGTTATATCTAAATTTTTTAATATCAGCATTTTATACTTAAATAAGTGTGAAATTTGCGAAAAGGCACGAGAAAAAAACTATCTCACTCTGCATATTTATATTCTCATTGCGTGACCGTAACACCAATGTTAATTTTCTACTTAATATTAAATAATTCAGTAAAACAATTCTGTAAGTTATCTTCTCCAACACGAACGTGGGGTTCATCTATACTGTAAAGCCAAGCTGAAACAATGCACATAAGCTAATTTAAATTTGTAATTGACTTAAAACATTTAAATATGATTATAATTTTGTATTAACTAGGTATAGACTATTTTTTTATTATTAGACTATGTCCTTTTATTATAAAAGGAAACTCCTGTGCCAACAATGGAATGATTAAGAGGTAGGAAAAAAATTAACTGTAAAATCAAATTAATTATAAATAATTTACCTTGGGTGCAGTGGCTATGATGCACTTGAAAAACAAACCAGCTCTTTCGCAGCCTTTTTCTCCGTCACTGACAGTTTCATCGTTTACTGAAATTGAAACAAAAATTAAAAATATTTTGCTATTATATAGGCCTTAAATCTCTATTATAATTATAATAGATATTGTTAAACGAGACCATTTTGTTAGTGACAACATTTTTTCACAGCAATTGTAATATGTAAAGTAGACAGGATATAACCTTTACATTGGCAAGTCAGGCCTTTCCTACCTAAGTGCCCGTTCCATTGGTCAGACTTCTTCAGGTATATTTTATCCATTGCGGAAAAGGCGTAGTGCGTACAAAGGGAACACACAACATATTTTTTGTTTAGATATATTTATTTAATACTATAACATTGAAAGAGATCCAATCAAAAATCGTTAATTCTAATAACATTTGTGTAGGTTATTTTCGGAAAAAAAATAAAATAATAATCGACCCATTTATCATTCCACTATTAAAATATGAGTCTCCTCTCACATTGAAAGGATTAAGGCCCATAGTCTGCCACGAAGGCCAAGTGAGGGTTGGCAGACTTCACGCACCTTAGAATTTTT
>DWJK01006924.1:0-10178 GCA_018248815.1 Croniades pieria auraria
GTGCGCGCCATGGATTTGAACCCAGCACCCCCGGAGTGAGAGGCTGAATTCTTAACCACTAGGCTATCACTGTTTTTTTTTCTCAACACTGTTGAGATTATGTTAAGTATATATTTATTGTCAATTTAAATATAAAATGATAAGTTATTGGGTTTTTAAATTGAGATATATCATGTGAATTTTTGTTATCGATAATATTTGGTTTGGTAAGTTTGTTCCATTGTAAACTGGCCCTAAGTTGCGGAGTTGCGTTATTCAAGAACATCTATTAAATCTGTACGTAACAAATGAACAGCCTTTATTACCTTATAGTAACAAGAACATTATGCGTCAAAACTCATACTAATCACGGTACTGGAACAATTTTATAAAATGTGTTCATTACTAAATTTGTACAGTAATAAAAATGTGGGTAGTTCGATTTTTTAAATGGTTCAGTGTATTTTTACAAAGGTTGCCTTCAAAGATCTTTATACCATAATATATACAAGGACAAGTGGTTTATGAACTATAGGAAGTAATTTCGTGAAGCGATGAGATGCGATGTGGTAAGGAAACCAGTAAATAAATCTACCGAATCTTTCTAATAACATTAATAGATATTTCATTTAAACACTGAATGTGAGTGACTTGATTAAAGTTACACGCAAATTACGTAAAAAGAACAATTTTTGTAAACGAATGATAGCTTAATTAACTGTACAACAGTGAACGAAACAAGTGTTCTTTATTTAAACATTCACCACGCTACCGTTTACTGGCCTCCGTACGTACCCTCAATTTATTCAAGTTGAATTAGTACGATCCGTTTCATGTGCTGTGTAGTACGTATGAACAACAAAATAATTGAAAACATGAGTGGATGAAACTGACATGTAATATATATATTTTTTTTTATAACAGACATGGGTGTAAGTTCTTTAAACTTGCCTGAAATACATAACAAAATAAAAAAAAACTGTGTATAAGGCGTTATATGGAATTATCATGTCCATTTGTGGAAATTCACAAATTAATAACACAATAGTATAATCCAATCATGTCTTCGATTATTAAGTATTGTTACACTACTATAAAAAGCGTTGAGAAAAGTAAATGAGAACAAGTACACTTACCGACATCACGGCACAATACAAACAGCAAACACAAGCAGAAAAACAAAAAAAAAACAACAACCAGCAAATAAAAAAAACCAAGCCATTCAACTAAATAAGATTTAATAATAAAATTACAACCAAGAAATATGATTAAAGCTCCAAAGAACATGAGTTTCCTTTTGTACAAAAATTAACAATACAATGTTAAATTATATACATATATGTGTACGTATGTATATGGTTACATTAAAAACTATGATAACAGTTGGTTAAATAAAACAAATCAACGATTTCTATAAGAACATCATTCTTGAAACCGTTCGATATTCAAAAATTCAAATGTATGAGCGTAACGGTCACAAACTTGCACTTGAATGATTACCAAAACTCGAACTACAGTAGTAGGCGCGCGACAGTATTACTTTGTTACACACAAAATATGTATGTAAATGAAATATTACACATGAATATTATTAATATATGACGTAAAAACGTGCAAGCATTGACAATATAAAAATTGCTAATATTTTAAGGGGAAATATTGCAAATATAAACTAAATTTTGCATGTCGACGTATCGGTAGTTATTTGGAAATAACGTTGGGAAATTTATAAATATCAAGAACATTAAAGTAAATGTCCTCTTGTACCACTACCTTTAGAGTTGATTTCGAAATTAGAATTTTTCTGACCGATTTAAAACTAGAATTATATACACGTCCCACATAACAATCTCAAATGTATTTCCGAACATTGAGTTTTCATTTGATACACGAAACTCACCTTTGTGAGTTTCGTATTATTTTCCACTTAACATACGCGTAAAAACTGAGCACACATTATAAAAGTTCATTATGTACAGTCGTACGTGTGCTCCCCGCACGATAATAAAAAAAACTTTCAAAATTTCAAGACACCGCGAGCACAAGTCCAATATTGTTTAGTATTCAAACAAGAAGAAAAAAAGCTGTCACTGGCGTTGGCATAGACAAGAATTAATATTTTATTAGTCTCTTGAAATAATAAAAGCGAAAGAAAACTAAACGTTTAATACAAAGAATGCGGAGCACTTTAATGTAATATATATAAGTAATATTTACAAGCATAAACAAATCGACTAAACACCACTAACACATACATTAACTTGTTACGGAGCAAATCAACAGAAAATGAAATGGCAAGACTGATCCTCCTTATTATCTATATGCCAATGACATAAAGGCGCTTAAAGACGAGCGTAAGCGCACCGAAAATACGCTGGTCTGAAAGCATCTTAAAACATAACTCATTAAACACTTAAATATTAATTGCTCCTATATCATTGCTGAAACATTTTTGCTTCTTTAAATCTGTCGTTTTTACCACAATAATAATTATAGATTTTTTTCTATTTATAATTGTATATGTTAAAATATACATATGTAGCACTGTAACCGCGCTGAGAATTGAATATTCCAGTGTGTAATTATAATTTTCTTTGGACAATGTTCATCGGTGGGACATTTAAGCCTCTGGTCGTGTACACTGGAAAGGCCAGGGGTGCTGGGATAGGATTTCTGTGACTTGTGTGGCAATAAAGGGAATCATAGTTGACGTTCTCAACTTGTAAAATGTTCGAAATTAAAATTTCACGAACACACCATCTCACTGGCTAAGTACCTATACCTTGCATATATTAATAACAAAATTTTAATAGCCCGGATCAATTTTGTACAATACAGAAATGTGCGGCAGAAAACTGGCAACTCTTCCTTTAATTTGCCGCCCTTAGTGACAGGCACTGATACGACAGCTGTGTAATAATTGCCATAAAAAGAGTATTGGCAAATTATTCAAGTCAGTGTTTATTGATTAACTTGTCGAAAGTTTTGACAATAATTTCTATGTATAGTATATATTGTTTTATGTTATTAGCACCTTGACAAGGAGTGAATCAAAGACAAAATTAAAAAGAAGTCAAATTAAATACATAGACAGTTTTCTTTGAAATTTAACACTCAGTTTCTATTTTAAACTTGTTCTATTTCATAACTGTATCATATAAAATTAAAAGAAAGAAACTAACTCATATCTAATATACATAAATTAATCTATGAAATAATTAAAGCTAACTAAAATCGTGTCACTTTAGACATGATGAAAAACAATTTTTATGTACTGAATACATTTTTACTTAACTGTCTTCAGTGAATCTCTTTACATATATTATGATCAATTTGAATTGCTTTCCAATTATATTAAAACCTTTATATACACGGCTTCAAGAGCTGTGTTACCATGTCGTCTTTGCTCTTCAGTGCTACAAAAAACCATAGATAAAAACGTTATATACATATGGTAAAATAATTATTGGAGTTATAGAGAATTGTTAAACCCTTAAGTATTCTCTTTCAACAACTTCGGCAGTTCTGGAGCATGTCCTACCAAAAGGTTGATAAATGGATGAAAGTCCATGAAATAATCATATTGAAATCTACCCTTATTTGACCTCATTTGCTTTTTTTTTTATAGCCGTTTATCAGAACTGTAATTACTGACATTATAATTAATGTCATATAACAGCTTATGTGCCTGAAGCGAGTCTTAAGTCCAATTTAAAATCTTTATCAGAGTATCTTCTGAAACAGTATAGTGGATAAAACCATGCCTCCTCCTGACGTCCAGCAACGGGACAATATTGAGTTGCATGGATGTTTTCAATCATTAATTTTTAATTAAAATCAAAAGTCAACCTGCTTTTTGTATATTTAACAGTTGTTCAATGAGTTCAATGAGTTCAAGGTTCAATGTGTCAATAAGTCTTCCTTATTTTATGTATGCTCTGATACAAAGAAAAATAGGGATGTTATGCTATCAAGTCTTGATAAGAGACTCCATCAAGAGACCAGTGGAGCCCCAATATTATATTGAGATCAGACAACATTCTAAATCTTCAATTATATACCTATCTTGATAGTCATTACTAATAAAGGCAAAATGATTGTTAATTTAATGCCTGAAATTTTACAAGATTTTTATGGTCCCTTTAGCCTCCCCGGGTCAGTCGTTATTAGTTTTTTGTAAGTTAAAACTCTTAGTAGTGGCTTAAAGCCTGGATTGGTGTCTAGTGTATGGCAGTAGCACTCCCCATGACTGGGGAAACGTGGGAGTGTTTTATACTCCTCGGTCTACTACCTCTTCAGGGATTACAAGTGTGCCAATACATACTTTTACTAATAACAGTAGGAGGATATGTACAAATGGCATATAATGGCAGTGCCATAGACAATATTAGAATGGCATATCATCTCTTGTTTTTCTTACATGATATGCCATATCTAGACACATGTCTAGAGAAAGTTAGTCTTGCTGATCGTTCACCAAACCATCTATATTAATGATAATATGGTTCATTCAAGCATAGATATTGCATAGTGTACGAAAAGCACGTGTATTCATGGCATTACGAGGTAAAACTGTGATGTTAAAGTGGCAAAGCGATACTAGCGATACCCAGGTCCTGGGGAAGGTGTGGACCACAACCAGCTTTGAGTTCATAAAATGTACAATATATGTTTCATAGAATTGTCTCCATATTGGAAAAGGATGACAATGCGCTTTTCTATTGAATGTGTGTGAATAGGAAGAAAAGTATTGTTGAGATAGAATTATTTTGTGCCTTGTAATTTAAAATACGGAAATTCTCTTACGAATGAGATATTTTCTAACCAAGAGGAAATTATCCAGCCCCCTGATATGCGAAATATTATACAAGATGCCTTGGTGAGAAATGTTGGTATTTTACAGAATAAAAAATCTGGTAGGCCCAGATGAGTAGACTGCAGATTCTCGTCTTACTGATGGATCAGCAAGGGTAGGGGGTATCGAGGGGTTAAGGAATGCTGGGAGTTAGGAGAGGGGAGGGTTTCAGGGGTCAGATAAGGGATGGGTTTTGAGGCGGGTGGGCGGGAGAGGCGCTATTGGGGAAGGGGTGGTGCTAGGGGACAGTCTGTGCGAAGCTCACTTGCGGGCGGCTGGCATCCTGGCAGACCACGTACTCGGTGAGCGTGACGTCGGCGGTGCCGCCCGACTCCAGCGGGATGGCGTGCGCGCGAAAGTGCTCCAGCATCTCGTGCACGTTGGGGAACCACAGGTGCTGCACGCGGCACTGCCCCGCCTCGCTCAGCGTCATGCGCAGGTGCTTCGCGCGACCCTGCGGCACACGGACCGTGAACATAGAAAGGGATGCACATAAATGCTAGGAAATTATTTTATTGGGCATTGCAATGAACTTTAACCAAACTTAAATACTGTAGCGTGCTTGGTAAGTTTGAACATATTAATCAATGAAAGGGGATATTTTTAATAAAATTTTAAAATTTCAATGTGAGGTCCAATACAAATAGAATGGGATGCTTGAAGTGTATACATCTTTTGAACACCATTTTACTAGTACATTAACATGATGGCGTTCATTGAACGTGGACAAGACTCAATTATAAAAGACACACATTCACAAAATCGGTAACTGCTGTCTTATCGTTTGTTTTCCTCTTAGATAAAAAAGATGAATAAAATTTTAGTACTTCGCAGGTGTGTTGTGTTACCCAGGTCGGTAGCCGGTACGTACCTGAAAGTTGAAGGTGAGCACGAACTCGCCGCGGCGCGTTTCGCTCTGGCGCACGAGGTAGCAGCCATGCGCCGCCGCGCCGCCCGCCAGCACGCACGCCGCGGCGGCCGCGCGCGCCAGCGTACCGTGGAACCACGGCCACTCCGCCAGCGACACGCGCACCGCAGCCGCGCACGTCTCCTCCGGGATCGAGCCTGCGAGCATCACGCGATCAATTACTCTTCCGTACACACATTCCTTAAGCTTCTTACACAGGACGACTTTTACGTAATTGTAAATTACAACACGCAGAAATCAACTAGGCACATGCGACTTCTCCTCCCGTCATGTGTCTTCGTCTACCAATGCCTACCGCTTTAGCTTTCCTCGCGTCTGTACCTTACTATTACGTCATCATAGCAAGGTGCCTAGTCAACTTCTGCGAGTTATACTGCTGTTCAAATACAGCCTTTGCTAGTCACGAGTAAGGTTATAAAAGGGCAAAATGAAAAATCTACAATTTGTTATAAGTATGTAGGACGTCAAAAATATTAATATTAGAGATATAATAATTTATTTACCAACAGTGAGTTATACTTGTCTGTTGCATGAAGTAATATTATTATTTGCAGATTTTAAGCAAAAACCGCAGGAAAGAAATTCGGAACATTAATATAAGTATATTAAACACACAACACCAACAAAATGATCGATTGACACAATGAGTAATCCCGATGCTCTTCAAATATTAAAATGATTATATTTTATTTTATTTCCCATTAGTGGAAGATTGGCTGATATGTGAAACAAAATTCACAACTTTATTTTTATGTTCTACTCTTATTGTTTGTCTATTAAAGATACACACTCATACGCAAACACGCACGAGCACGCGCACACGCACACGCACAGGGACACGCACGCGCACAAGCACAAGCACACGCACACACATATATATAAACTTATACAGAACCTAAGAGGCACTTCTTTTCTCCCACTACTTTCTAGTGTAAGCCATCTGTTCCAGTAACGACCCAGGACACGGTCAGAAATACCCTCATGTTTATAGTATCAGGGCACTAACCACATTATTAAGATAATTCAAATCTTTAATTAAAAACTCATTGTAACTCAACTTTACATGCTACCCCTATAATTTACCATAAGACCTTATGGTAAAATGGTCAACACCATAAGTCCTTATGGTAAATTATCATTTACCATAAAGTGACCGTTAACCTTTTTGTTGTGCTGTTTTAAAATAAAAATGTGTACGGACCTAACTCAGCATCATCTGGTGTGTCAGCTGCTAGATCCACGTTGCTGGTGCTAGGTGGAAGGTCACGCCGCGGCGGCAGGTCAGGTGGTGCCGGCTCGGGCAGGCCTGGGAGCGCGTCTGGCGGCGGCTGCGCTGTGGGCGCTGATCGCATGCAGTACTTGATCGTGGCCAGCCACGACTTCATGTCGTCCACGTCAGCCGCCTCTATCACATACTCCATATTGTTGTCCGCCTTGCATAGAAAAATACATTTATGTTTTAAAAACTTATATCTCAAAAAAATACAATATTCACTTATAGAGAAACAAAGCAATAAGTTATGTAATAATAATAAGTAGTTGACTGCCTCGTTGGTAGAGTGGTTGCAAGCGCGACTGCCGAACGGGAGGTCCTCGGTTCAAGCCCGGGTCGGGCACTATGGGAATTTTCCAATTAAGAATTTCTAGTAGTGACTCGGAGTCTGGATCTGTGCCCCATGTATGGCAATAGGCTCACAACCTATTCTATGGGACTTAAACATAACTACTGAAATGTGGGAGTGTACTACATTCCTCAGGCTACCCCTTCGGGGATTACAGGCGTGATGTTACGTTTACATTTTTTTAATAAGTTATTGTGTACAAATACATTTGATACATTAATATATGTATGTCCACAAAACTACATACACTAAGATTTTCATCATGTGCGGAAGTCTTTATTCTGCATATAGATGTAAATTACATTCTAAGTTACACATTGTGTATATGCGACATCACAACTGTAATCCCTGAAGGGGTGGGCAGAGTGTAGTACACTCCTATGTTGCACCGGTTATGTTTACATCCCATGGAATATGTGGTGAAGCTATTGCCACACACCAAGCATAGATTCAGACACCGAGTCACTACTAGAAATTTTAAATTAGAAAAATCCAACAGTATCCAACCCGGGATTTGAATCTAGGATCTCCTGATAAGCAAATATGATTGCAGCCACTTGACCAACAAACAGTTAATGTGCATATACATATGTAGTAGTACCAGGTTACCTGGTTACTGGTTTTACTGGATACCATGTCACAGGTTCTCTTCAAGCCTACTTTGGGATTAGATGGCCATGACTGAAGGATGTCCCAAAAAAATAATTTTATTCTATAACATGAACAATTCTAAAAGGTTTCTTGGATTCCAGATGCTATTGAAATAAACAAACTTAGAAAACACTTCCTGGTTTCCTGAGGTTTCCTTCCAGGTTTCCTGAGGGGGCAGAATTATATCTGTTCTTTGAGGGGTATACCACAGTGACGAACAATGTGCCACACTGAACATTATTGATAAATATACATTCATTTTCATTCACAGTTTCATTAATATGAAAAAAGTATTGATTTGTTCGTAGTTCATAAAAAAAAATTGTTCTCTTAAGGGTTTAAGCTAGTTTTGGATTTCTTCAAGACCTTTCTTCTAAAGCCTTGCTTTTTATCATTGCATAAGCTAAAAAATAGCCAAACCGGTCACTTAAGGGGAAGTGGTCACCATCGACATGGACATATGGACACTTTCAACACCAGAGACATTACTGACATGTTACCCCTGAAGGACTCTGTTGATACTTTTTTTGGAGAAATCCATGTTATAATGCATTGGGAATACATGAGGGGAAACCTGTTTGAAAGATTGTGTTTGGGGCAGGAATGAGTGTGAGAAAAGCACCATTTTCAATAAAATGGTCATGGATAAGCCTAAGACTAGTTGGTCTATGTTGAAAAAGGAAATGTGACATAAGCTATACCATTTTAGTCATGCAAATGAAAACCTGTGATGTTGCATATATATATATGGTGGCAAACCAGATCTCATGCTAGGTCTGATGGAAGTGTCAAATGTCTTTAGCTACATGGACGACTTGAGCAGTAATAGCTGAGAGGTTTAAAATTTAGCTTATTATTCTACAAAGTGGCTGACCGCAGTTGGATTCGAAGAGCTGAAGATTGAGCTCAGTGGGATGCTGTTGGAGAGGCCTATGTCCAGCAGTGGATGGGAGTAACCTGATAATGATGATGATGACTCTGCTGTTCCTGGGTTCAAATCCTAGTGTGCAACTCTTTACAAAAATGTGAATTTTAAGATTAGATACTACTGTAACAGTGTAGGAAAACATTGTGAAGAAACTTACGCAACTTAAAGTGTAACATCAAACATAACACAACACCTGTAATTTCCGAAGGGGTAGGCCAAGGAATGTTTACACTTCCACATTTCACTAGTTACGTTTACATCCGACCATAGCATAAGGTGAGCTTATTGCCATATACATGGTATAGATCTGGACTCTGAGCTTCTATTAAGAATTTCAAGTTAAGAGCCGACAGGGGGATTGGACCTGGGCGCTCGCGGTCTGCAGACCTTCAGTCAACCACTCAACCAATGAGGCTGATTTAAGAGTTTGAAAAAAAAGAATGTGTGGGGAGTCTTTCAAACCACAGTTTGCTAGCATAGATGACTATGGACTTAACCCTTTCATTCTGAGAGGAGATACATGTCCAACAATGTAACTATAAAAGTTTCAGTTGAGACCTCGCTGCAAGCAGAGGAAGCTCACGAGGAAGGACCTCGTACAGGTCCGAAACTAATCAGACCATCCCAAAAAACATAATACGTGAGTTAAGCCAGTACATATTAATCATGTGAACTATAAAAGGGTTGGAAGGAAGTACAAGTGACCTAAGTTTTCACTCATGTATTCCTGTACTCCTATTGGGTTATAGAAACTGATATAAAAGAAAACATTCAATATTTGGACAGCACAAGGTGACCAATAAGTTAATTATATACCTGGAGGTTAATTACACACATATATGATATTTAATAGACATACTTTGCACACAAACAAATATATTAACATAATATAATCATCATACATATATATATCAGATATACAGATAGGTTTATAATTAGGCTTACCTTTAAGACAAACGTGTTTTCATGATCAGGCATTTCAAGGGCCGTTGTCTCCCGAGCTTCTGATATTAAAAAGCAAAAGACTCCACTACGGGGCTTCTGGGCTTTGGGCGGTGAGTAAAATTCTAACATATAGCCTCCAACTGTTTTCACTAACGCTAATCTACATTTCTCCCATTTCTGCGGACCTCCAGGCTGCTCCAAGCTTTCTGGTGTTAAATAATTAACTGACCCTTCCTTCCTGCATTCCACTACAATTTTAGCTAATTTGGT